>JAOQMP010000004.1:32219789-32246228 GCA_027563575.1 Erythroxylum pedicellare | reverse complement strand
AAATAAACGTAAATACTTCAAAACTATTTATAAGTATAACAAGTTAACGTTAACTTTGACTAATCTTGGAAGTTGTTACATTACCGTCGGAGATAATATAGCTTCCAAGACAATATTTAGGAAGCTTCCAACGTTATCTGACATTTATTACTCTTGAAAACATTATTAGCTTCCATCAACGTTCTCTACATTTATTACTAAATTCATTACTCTTCTGGAATAAATTTATTTGACCCTCTTGAAAGCTAGCATCATACGTTAAAGATGAGGCTCTTTTTATAGTGGGCCCTGGGTAGGTGCCCTGTCTGCCCCTACCCAAGGCCGACACTGATAGCAACTCAATAGGATAGCGAAAAGGATTTGACTGTTTTTCAGCAATTAGAATACTTACCTTCTTAGAAGGAAGATCTAATCCAAGTTTCCATATGAAAGGATAATGCCATCAGCTTATTGTAAAATCTCATCAAAGTGGCTAATCCCTAAAAGGAATTATGAAAATTTTGGTTAAGGTCAACTTTAAGATATCAAAAATCTGAAGAAATATATCTCGGAATTTACCTTTGTATTTTCGATCTTAGTAAAGATCGGAGTTTGATAAAGTTCACCCAACTTAGAGAGGAACTCACAGGCTTGCATCACAGGAGACATTAACTAACAATAGAATTGTAGAATTTAGAAATTATAACCAATTCAAAGAACTACAATCCAGTGAAAATTTCTTTGAAACATGAAAAGGACCTTACTTAATGAACATCTTCTGCATGTCGTGTATAAGCCAACGAAAGGAAGTCAATTTTGTTTTGCAGTCCCCATGAACTTATAACCTGCATTAAAAAGCAAACACCATATCAAACACTTGACAACAAACCAAAGAATAAAAATGTGGAAAGTATATACCACATCATATATTATATTGTCAAGTAAGATGAGGAACTAACCTTCTTATCTTTGTTAGAAAGGGTAGGTATTTCAGTATGAATTTAAGAGGCATGTAGAGTGAAGAATGACCCTATCAGAGTTGTAGTGTTCTTTATAACACAAATCACATCATCGCCTTTCACCTCTGAAACCTGCATGCTCAAGCAAAAAATGTCATCAATCAATGTAACTCAATTACCCATCTTGCTTATGCAAAGACATTTAATTCTAAAAACATGGCTCTCTCTCTCTCTCTCTCTCTTCCTCTTGAAAATTCAAGGACATCGGTGAATATAACTTCTTAATATAGAAGTTTTACAAGCAACTAAGTTTCTTTATGTCTTCTTGTTGATTAAGCCAATAAACTAGTTCAAAGTTTGTTATAGGTAGCAATACAGTGGACTACTTCCATAGGAAAGTATATCGCAGATCAACACGTCAATAATGTGGAAAAGAGGTGATAATTGGCTAGTGGAGTAAATGATTAAATACAAAATTTTTTTATGTTTTCTATTTAGCAGCCGATTTTATGTTTTCTGTTTAGAACATGTCCTTTGTTTTAGCTATTAGTGGTCGGTTTTACTATTGTTGTTAGGTTAAATGTGAGCGTGAAATATAGGAGTTAGTTTATTGGCTCACTGATAAATTTATATGCTGATTACATTTAAAGAAAAAGAAAAAAATTCACAAACTTTGTTCTTATGAGACTGAAGGGTTCTCTCTAACGAACCTTTATTCTTTGTATCAAAATAGGTCACAAAGGTAGAAATTCACAAAAACATCATTCTTTACAAAACTTATAGAAGGATTTCATAGTAAATCGCCTTATAACTAAATTCTAATTACGGGGCCGTAATAACTTAGTATCAAAGCCAACAGTTATGGACGATTCATCCATTAGTTTCCAAAGGCAATTTGAAGCTTTCATGAAAATGTACCTAAAAGATGGTCAAAGGAACGAGGAAGAGCATCAAAGACACCAGAAGGAGCACCAATGGGATCAAACTGAGCACGAGCATCTCTTCAATTGTAGTGATGAGCTTTCACGGGAGTTGGATACTAAGCAAATCGAAGGATAGCAAGGAGAAGCCAAAAGTGTGTATCGTAGACTCAGAGAACCAGCACAAGATATATATATATATTTTGCATTAAAAGGATAGTAGGACAAACAATTACATAATACTGCGGGGTTGTCTAGACCCCGCCATATCCTTTAGTAGGATCAAAAGGCACCCAGAGGGCGCATTTACAAAGGTGGTAACCCCTAAATCAAAATTGAATGCAAAAATGGCTAACCAGTCTGCGCACCTATTGCCTTCCCGGTATGTGTGATGAGGGAGAACCGTCCAATTGCGGCTGAGAAGTTCAGTGATGCCAAAAACGAGTAGATTAGTAGATGTGATGCTGGTGTCTGAACCAAAAATGGATTGCAGTGCCACGTGGGAGTCCAACTCCAAGATCACCCTACGGTAGCCAACGTCCCAGGCCAGCTGCAAACCGGTGAATAGGCCCTAAAGTTCAGCGGTGAAAGAGGAACACCAACCCAAGTTATGAACAAAACCTCCAAGTCAGGAGCCGGTGCTGTCCCGGATAAGTCCGTCCGTGGAGGCCAAGGAAGGATCTGTCCGACTCACCCCGTCCGTATTGAGCGTCACCTATCCCGACCCTAGAGGACTCTAGTCAATAAGCTGCGTGTGACGCGTGTGGTGCCCAGGCACTGCTCGCCCGTACCATCTCGAAGCAGTGTGGATCTGGTGCACATAGTTGAGAATACTGTGAACCGGAGAAGTAGGCCAGGAGAATTGAGGGTCAAATATTGACCGATTCCGCCACGACGACAAAAACCAGTAGGCCGTCCCAAAAATAAGCGACCAGTCTAATCCACAAATCTGGAAAGAAATTTGAAGATTTTTGGAAAGCCAAACGTGGGCCCGAAGGGTGAAAAAGTTGGAGGATAGGGCCTAAGTAGGGAAGGTGAGCCACAAGTGTCTAGCTCTGAGGTAGTCGCGCATCAGATGGAGAGAAGACTCCTCAGCCTGGCAATGATAACAGTCAGATGTTGGATGAAGTTGCCGTCGCAACCGTTGTTGATTGGCAGTAGCTTATCTTAGGCCAGTAGCTAGAGGAAAGAGCAAATATGTTGAGGACCGGCCCAATGCCAAATAAGCTGCCAAAATCCGGTGGTGTTGTGGGGATCATGGTCCATAATCATCGAGTACGCGAAGGCTGTAAAACACTTACTGGTGTTCAACCTACCCCAGCTCAATCTGTCCGTCCCAAAATGTGGTTGAGGTGGGGAAATACCTGCAATAAGCAAACAAATAAAGTGAGGAAGGATAGACTGAAACTCTTGCCATGACCAATTACCTGTGTAGTCCACATAGTGCTGCACACTACGAGATAGCTCAGAGGGGGAAATAGGCCTCAGGGCGTGGGAGAGTAACGGTCCCGAGTCCTCCACCTAAGGGTCCAGCCAGAAGCGTGCTGTCGTCTCGTTAAAAATCACCCATTTCATGCCTTGATTGACATGAGGCCAAACTGCTTTAATGCTCCTCCAAGTCATGGACCCGCCAGTGGCTGCCAAAGCAGCAGGTGGACTGCGAACGTTCAACTTGTACTTGGCTTCCACAATGCAGGCCCAAAGCTTGTCAGGTTCCGAAAGCAGTGCCCACCCCAATTTGATTAACTGTGCATAATTAGTTTCTTGAATTTTGCGAATGCCCAGCCCGCCAAGAATTTTGGGTGTGCAGATGGTGTCCCACTGCACAAGGTGGATCTTTCGGGCTCCCGATGTGGAGCCCCATAAGTAGTTGCGCATGATTTTTGCTAAGTCGTAGCAGAGACGATGTGGAGGCGAACAGTCTACATGGTGTATGTGGGAAGAGCGGATATAACAGATTGAATCAGGGTAGTATGGCTGGCTAAGGAAAGCTGCTGCCCTGTCCAACCTGAAAGGCGTTATTGAACCTTCTCAAGGATATAGTGATAAGTGCGCTGATGGACCCTGCCGTGCAATAAGGGAACTCCAAGGTAACGTCCGAGGTCCATGGTTGGTTTAAAACCCAATTCGCGGCTCAACCTTCGTGCTATAGAAGGCGGAACGTTCTTAGAGTAATAGCTGTGAGATTTATCATGACTAATCTTTTGACCGGAGGCACTGCAAATGTTGTTAAAGTTTCCCGAATTATCTGGGCTTGGGCGGTAGTGGCTTCTGAAAATAAGATGAGGTCGTCAGCGAAAAAGAGGTGGGACACAGGGGGATCGTGCTGACTGAGGCGAATCGACTTCCAACTTCCTTGGGCTATAGAGTGATTGATGAGATGTCCCAGGCGTTCCATACAAAGCACGAACAGATACGACGATAAGGGATCCCCCTAACGAATCCCTCTGGTAGGAATGAAAGTCTCACTGAGCTCTCCTTCCCAATTATCTTGCATTGAAACGGAAGAGACGCACTTCATAATGAGGGAAATAAACGACCCCAGGAGCCCTATATCGAGTAGGGTGTCCTGTATGAAATCCCAATAGAGACGATCATAAGCTTTTTCAAGATCAACCTTTATGACCAGGAAGCCCGTTTTTTCAGATTTCCGTCTCATCGTGTGAATAATTTCCTGGGCGATAATGATGTTGTCAGTGATAGAGCGCCTGGGGACAAAGCTACACTGGTTCGGGGCGACCAGAGTGTCAAGAAGACGTTGTAGCCGACTGATGATAATCTTGATGAGTGCTTTGTAAATCACCGAGCACAGAGCTATAGGGCGAAACTGAGTAATGGATGTGGGGGAAGGAATTTTGGGAAGGAGGACCAAGATGGTACGGTTGAGCTCCTTGTCCCACACCGTATGCTGATAAGTAAGCTGGAGGAAGCTAATCAAGGAAGGCCCGATGGTGTCCTATTGAGTTTGGAAAAATAAAGCCATAAACCTATTGAAACTAGGGGCTTTGTTGGGAGCTTGCGCGAAGAAGGCAGACTTAACCTCATCAGGTAACAGTGGGCGAACCAGGTCTAGTGGCACGCTCTGAGGTAGGAGGGGAAAACATCGCTTGAGAGGGGAGTGTGCTGGAGGATTAGGGTCCGCTGTATAGAGGGCTTCAAAGAAGCCCTGAACCATGCGTCGAATGGCCGCAAGGTCGGAATGTGGAAGCCCAGAGGTGTCTTGTAAAGAGGCAATATGGAGCTTCCATCTTTTGGAAGTCGTGATGATATAATAGTAATTGGTGTTCTGGTCGCCCTGATTGATCCACTGGCAGCGAGATTGTTGATGCCAGTAAAGTTCCTCTTGAAGAAGGACGTGTTCCAACTCCTGATGGAGAGAAACTTCCAGCTCTTGTAAAGAAGTAGAGTGCTGGGTGTCCAGGGACCTTTGGATACCCGTGAGTCGAGCCAGAAGCTGCTTCTTGCGAAAAAAGATATTGCCAAAAGTCGAGTGATTCCATATTCGTAAATTCTCACCCAGATATTGGACCGTCTCACAAAGAGAAGGAAGATGAGGATTCCAATGTTCTTTCACAGTACAGGGAAATCCCTCATGAGTCACCCAAGCAGATTGAAAGCGGAAGGGATGCGCCGAGGAAGTATGCCTGGGAAGTTGATGGAAATTCACTAGAAGAGGGCGGTAATCGGATTTGAGGAAAGGCAGATGAGTAACCTTTGTTTGGGGGACAGATGTAAGCCAGGAGGGGGGACAAAAGATGCGATCTAATTAGGCAAGGTGATGCCCACGGCACCACGTGAATCATGGTCTAGTAAATTCGGGGTCCTGAAGATGACAACACTGGATGCAGTCACAGAACTGAGGATTTATAACCCGCAGGTTGTGAGTGGCCCCTCGTTTGTTAGCCCATTCGAGCTTGACATTGAAATCGCCCCCAATGAGCCAAGGAAGAGTCGTAACACGGGTAATATTTCGGAGGTGCTTGCAAAGAAAATGCTGAAGAGAATAAGTAAGGCTCGCGTAGATGGCTGCGAAATTAAAAGAGAACTAAAGCCAATCGATTTTGACATGAAGAAATTGACGGTGGGCGAGAAGCACGTGGACCTGAAGATCGGATTTCCATAACAGCTAAATGGCCCCGGAAAAACCGTGAGCTTCCACTCGGAAGGAATAAGGAAAGCGTAAAGAGCAGATCACCGATTGGGCGCGATCTCCGCTGATATGCGTCTCGACCAAAATGACAAGCATAGGATTATGAAGTCGAACAAAGTGCTTAAATATGGGCCGGAATTGTTTGCCGCCAGCCCCCTGGCAATTCCAGATGAAAATGGACATAAAATAAAGCTAGAGGGGCGGTCTACTCTTAGACAACGTCCACCATCTCAGACCGCTCAGCAGTACCCACAAATGAGGAGGGTTGTGGGTGGCCATTGGATGTGCCTTCAACAATTTCCATAGCTTCATTGAGTTGTATAATTGCCAGGCCTAGGTCTAGAGTTTCAGGTGGAGTGGAGATATGTGTGGTGGCCTGTGCTGCAGAAAAAGTTTCCAGATCTTCCTCCATTATAATGAGCTCATCCGAAGTATGCATAGCATGGACCAGGGACTGATCTTGTATGACGAGTTCTTCATAGGAGGGGATAACAATCACAACATGGGGGCCTTCGGAGTTGGACTGGAGGGTGGTTTAGGAGGGAGGGGCGGAGGTGAGTTGCTGGTAGGGTGGGGGCTGGTATGGCCTATGGGACTGAGCCCTTGAGGCTGGTAGATCGGGCCCGAGTTGAAGATGTCACTGTCCCCTTGGTTAGTGCCTTGCGTAGGCTCGAAGCCCAACCTGTTGGGGTGGCCGTAAAAGGCACTCGTGAAGGACTTCCGAAGGAGCGAGAAGACTGTGTTTCGGATGTGCTCGCGTGGTAGGGGTGAGACGCTGCTTGCGTGGGGTTGAGGCTGGAATCTTCGGCTAAGAGTTGGAAGCGTGAGCCGCGCAACGTGTCACCAAAGGAGGTGCGAGGGTGGTCTTGTCTGGTGACCGTTGGAGTTGGTGGTATACGGTGGCCCCTACGTTGAACTTTGAGCCAGGGGCCGTACACTGCATGAGCTGCGTCCGAAGAGGGCGATTCATGAGGATTTGCTGGAGGGGAATCATGGGAGGGGTTTGTCGAAGGTGGAGTTGTGGCGGGAGGATGGGAAGGGGGCCATATCGGGCAGCCGGCATTGCTGTAGCCCACGCGTTCGCAGGTGAAGCATATTTAGGGAAGGGCCTTATATGCGATTTTTATCTGTTCTCCGTCTAATTGCACGATGGGACGGACGGGCTGGCTTAATTTGATGTCAATCGTCACTCTAGCGAAGCGGCCCCGTTAAGAGTTTTGAGTGTTAGTGTCGATCTTGACGGTGCGTCCTACAAGGTTGCCCAGAGTGTGGAGAATGGAGGGGTGATAACGCACCACCGAGAGCTTTGGAAAGCGCACCCAGGCTATAACATGGGATACTTGACCGGAGGAGGGTCGAAAGGATGGGCTCCACGGTTAAACCGAAAGGGCATGTCCCAGCAGAACCTAGGGTCCTTGAGTAAAGGGCGTATTCATAGTCCTCAAATTCTAGAAAGTTTATCATGAAGAAATTGTTGTCCAGATCAACAATCTTCATCGGGCCCGTAAGCTTCCACATAGAGGTAAGACGCGTCTTTAACGTGGTATAACCTATTTTTCGTCCCATAAGCTTAACTATGATTGCCTGTTCCCATTATTGATTGAGTCGAGTTTGGAATGCTTGGGAGAGTTTAATGCCAGGTCCGAAGGTCCCAGTAACGATGCTGATGTCTCCATCTTCAATTTCAAATGGGCTCTCAGAAGGCCAGGCTGGGGAGGAGGAATCGGAGGTGACTTGTCCTGTGACTGCTGCGCGGTAGCTGGGGGCAGCTTGTGGGGGAGAAGGTAATAGGGGAGGCAAATCTTCCTCATACTCCCTAATTTTAACTTTCTTGGTTGTATGTCCCGCATGTGAGTTAATTGGTTGCATTTGATGAAAATACGAGATTTGAGCGTCTGCGATGCAACAAAGTTGCCAGAGTTTCTTCATCTTTTTGAAAACGCAATCTAAGGCAAAAAGATATTAACACCGAAGTTTCAGTAACCAGCATAAGATATTAACTGCATTGAGGGTCGACTTCAACCACCTCAATATGCCCGACTAGAATTTCCAACTTATGATGGGAACAATGCCCTGCTTACATGGATAAGTCGTTATGATCACTGTTTTCGACACTAGCACATACCCAAAAAATAGAAGTTGGAAATTGCCTCTTACCACCTTGATGATGATGCACAAGTTTGGTTCTTTAAGTTGGAAAGAGACAGGTCAATGAATTTTATGGGAAGACTTTAAACAACAATGTCATCTTTGATTTAGACCTTCAATTCAAGGCAACAAACTTTTCAAACTTTGTCAAATCAGTACAGTGGAAGATTATCAGCACAAATTTCAACAATGACCTATTTATCTAAACCATTAATGAACAATCCCACAACTACTCTTAAATAAAACCAATAAAAGAATTTTAGATGACTAACGAGAACAGAGATGGATGAGAGGCGATCTAAAGGCTTATGCTTTAATTATGAAAAAGTTTATAACAGAGGCAATCAATGTAAGAGATTATTCTAGTTAGATGGTGTCGAAGAATTAGAATAGGGAAAAGCTGAGAACTACGACCTCGAAGATGCTGACGAACCAAACATATCTCTACACTCAATCTTAGGAGGAAAGACACCTCAAACAATGCAGATTCAAGGTTATGTTGAGGGAAAACCTTGGGCAATCCTCATTGACTCAGGGAGTACACATAGTTTCAAGAATTCACATTAGGTCAGTGAATTGAACTTGCTGATTAAGACTTTAGATGGCTTGTAGGTGTTGGTGGCTGATAGAAATAAAATTCACATCTTAGGTTAATGTTGTGAGGTTCCTCTATGGTTGGGTTTTCAATTATTTCCCATTGATTTGTTCTTTTTGGCTCTCAATTGGTTTGACACTATTTTAGAAGTTGATTGGTTGAAAAAACTAGGTCCTATTTTATGGGATTTCAATAAAAAATTGATGTTGTTTAAGAGGAATCAGAGAGTTATGGACTTATAAGGATTGGACACTTCCATCGACTATGCAACTCCAACAATTAATATAACAGATGGGGAGCCCCAAATAGATGGGCAATTGCAACTATTTTTAGACTCCTTCGAATATATTTTTAGGAGCCAATGAGACTACCTCCCCTACTTTCCTATAATCACTACATTAACTTGGAGCCAAGAACTAGTCCTATTGTTGTCCATCCTTACCGTTACCCCCATGCTCAGAGAGATCATATTTAGCGACAGTGTAGGGACATGCTGAACCGTGGCATAATTAAACCCAGTCAGTCTCCTTTCTCTTCTTCCGTTCTGCTGGTAGCAAAGGTTGATAACACTTGGAGGCTTTGTGTGGTCACTAAATGCCAAAACCATTAAAGATAAGTTCCCAATTCTGGTGATCAATGAACTATTGGAAGAATTACATGGAGACCAATTATTTACCAAGTTAGACCTCCGTTCTGGTTACCGTTAGATCCAAATGCGTCCTTTAGAACACATCATAGTCAATTTGAATTCCTAGTCATGCCGTTTTGTCTCACCAATGCACCAAGTACATTCCAAGCTTTGATGAACGAGGTATTTCGAGATCACTTGTGCAAATTTGTTCTTATTTTTATGATATTTTGGTGTATAGTAGGACTTGGGACAAACATCTCGAGCACCTAATAATAGTATTCTCATTGCTTAAAGATAACCAATTGTTCTTAAAGAAGTCCAAATGCCTTATAGCTAAGCCTCAAGTGTCTTATTTAGGACATATCATTTCAGCAGAAAGGGTAGTAGCTGATCGCAGTAAGATTTCAATGATGCTTGATTGGCCTAAACTAAACACTATGAAAGGACCACGTGCTTTTTTGGGATTGACTAGTTACTACTAGAAGTTTGTGAAGAACTATGGCACCATTGCTGCCCCTTTGACAACCATATTGTGAAAGAATTAATCTTTTTGGACCGATGAAGCTTCTCTAGCTTTTGATTGCTTAAAAGCAACCATGATAAGCACTCCTATATTGGCCTTGCCAAACTTTGACAACTTGTTCATAATGAAATGTGATGCCCATGATTTGATAATGGGTGCAATGTTGCAACAAGATGGAAAACCCATAACCTTTTGCAATCATCCGTTTGCATTACAATACAGAGGACTACCAGCTTATGAGAAAGAACTTATTGGTTTGGCAAAGGCAGTACGACATTGGTGACCTTTTTTATAGGGAAGTCACTTGCTCATTAAAATTGATCATTATAGTTTAAAGTTTCTACTGGATTAGTGCATTATCACCTCTCCTTAGCAATAATGGTTGAGTAAATTAATAGACTATGACTTCTCTGTAGAGCATCGAGTGAGTTGCCATAACACCTTAGCAGATGCTTTATCAAGACAACTAGAGTCTAACCACTCATTGCTATTATTTCTATACCACAACTGTCTTTGTTTAAGTTTGTGTGTAAGGAGATACTGCAATCTGAATGCTTGCAACAACTAATACAGAATATCCAGGTCGGCGAAGCCATTAGGTTGTGGCAATATAAAGGTGGTTTGATTTTTTTTTCAAAAAGTGGATTATATCCTTCATACTTTACCCCTTGTTCCTTCCATTCTCTCAGCTCTCCATGATATCCATCATGAAGGATATTAAAAGACCTTGCATTGTATCGCTAAAGTATTCTTCTACAGCCTTTGTCAATGCTGCTGCAGATCTGGTCAAATGTCTCTATGGATATCATTAAAGGACTTTCCAATTCATAAGGGAAAATCACGATTCTTATGGTGGTGGACCGTTTTTTCAAATATGCTCATTTGTTGTCTCTTACTCATCCTTATACTGCTCTAAGTGGTGCCCGCTTCTTTTTTGATAATGTCTTTAAGTTGCATGGTTTACCATAGACTATTGTAAGTGATCGTGATGCCACTTTCATGGGCTATTTTTGGATGGAATTGTTCTGCCTTAGTAGGATGAAACTGGCTTTCAGCTCAGGTTATCATCCCCAGAGTGATGGCAAAGTAGAGGTCGTTAATCACATAATTGAAATGTATTTATGTTGTTTTACTAGCGATTGACCTCATTATTGGTTTCGTTGGCTACCATGGGGGGAGTATTGCTATAATACTGGTTATCATTCCTCTATCAAAGCTACCCCTTTCGATGTTGTTTATGGTAGGGCTTCTCCTACATTGCTTTTTTACTATCCTATTTTGGCCAAAAATTGAAGTTATTGACCAAGAGCTTAGAACTTGGGATGTGGTCTTACTGGAGTTTATCGCTTCCTCCAAGCCTAATCTGCTATAAAGGCAAACTATAATCATAAGCATAGGCCAGACGAATTTTAGGTCAAAGACATGGTTCTACTGAAACTTTAGCCCTATCGTCAACTTAGTTTGGCACTAAAACGGTGCACAAAACTCTCTCCTCATTTTTATGGTCCATTTCGTATTATGGCTAAGGTAGGGAATGTGGCTTACAAATTAGATCTACCAGCCACTACTAAATTCCACCTAGTGTTTCATGTGTCTTGTCTTAAATTGTTTCATGGTAATCATGTTCATGTGGAGTCTTCTTTACCTACTTTGAACCAAGGGGAAATTCAACCGACTCTTTTGGTTGTACTGGACTTTTGATTATTTAAGGAATAGCCCCAAGCTTTAATTCAGTAGGCTGGCCTCTCTCTTGCAGATGCATCTTGGGAATATATTAGTTCACTCAAGCAGCATTTTCCTTCCTTTAAACTTGAGGATAAGCTCCAATTCAATGGGGGAGGTGGTGTTATGGGAAGCAGTACAGTTGACCACTTCCATGGGAAAGTATATCGCAGATTGGCATGTCAGTCACGTGGATAAAAGGTGATAGTTGGCTAATGGAGCAACTAATTAAATTCTAGCCATTTTATGTTTTCTATTTAAGAGCCAATTTTATGTTTTCTGTTTTGAACATTTCCTTTATTTTAGCTATTAATGGTCAGTTTTACTATTATTGGTAGGCTGAACGTTAGCCTGAAATATAGGATTTAGTTTATTGGTTCACTAATAAATTTGTATGCTGATTATATTTGAAAAAAAGAAGAAAATTTTCAAAAACTTTGTTTTGATGAGATCGAAGGGTTCTCTCTAACGAACCCTTATTCTTTGTATCAAAATAGGTCACAAAGGTAGAAATTCACAAAAAACTTTCTTTACAGAACTTATATAAGGATTTCATGTTAAATTACCCTATAACTAGATCACAATTACGGGGCCGTAATAGGGTTCCACATCTTTAAGATTGAAGGTGTCATCAAATCTTTGACTACAACTCAGCAAAATTAGATAAAGAAATAAATAACATGAAACTACCAACCCAAACTTAATGAATATGCTTTTCCAAATCAATTTTCAAAGAGCAAAAAAACAAATTTATCAAGTAAATACTTCAAGATTTAGCTATCTTCTCATAAGTTTCCCTATGTTTTCCTTACCTCCAGCCATACAAAAGTAGTTTCACTTCCCGTAAGCAAATATTCACCAGCAAAAATGGTATCCCCTGGCTTCACTGCCTGTCAATAAAAAAACAATGGTTCGGCTTTTGAGATGGAAAAAAATTTGAGATCTAAAGTCTTATGACCTATTTCTAAAACTCAAGAAAGTCGTAGTTAAAGATTTTTTTAATGGAAAAAAAGACAACATGATTTTAGTCATTAAGAGCATTTCATTAGGCATCCATTAGCTTAAAATTTGCTCCCTACCATGATATTTAAATGCTAAAAATTACAGACTAAAGTTATAAAGAAGTCCTATAAATAAGCATCGGCATATACTTAAGAAATCCTTATCAAGCTAAATTTCTCAACTTGAACTATCAAGATCTATACTATTTAAAATTTGCAAATGCAGTGGTTATTATTTGTGTATGGAGATTTTCAATCCTTAGATAGTTCATCAAAATTGACGGGGAACAGCTCAGAAGAGGACTCTTGGCCTTGATCAGGGGTTAGATCCACACTGGTGTCAACTTGAAGAGAAATGGCCTTTTCACGTTTGTTAATGACCTACAACTCAGGCCTAACTGTGTCGAGCATAACCTGAATAAAAACAATAATAGACAAACGAGTTGGTAAATAAACTAAAAAAATGAACCATTTATGAAAAAACAAGAAAGTGATATCCTTCATAAACATACAGCGTAGAGCTTCTTAGTGCTTTTGAAAGCCGATTTTAAGTTGTCGAAAGTCTCCTGGTGATACTGATCTTTAGCCTATGAAACATCAAACCAAGCCATACAAGTCCACCACATTACTATAATATCATACAAAAGCAAAAAACATAACGTAAGTTACTGGAAGAAATTACTGGACATTCCAGCCTTGAGGCATCGAGAAATAGTCTCCACAGAACGAGAATTGGGCCCCAGTGTCCCAACAATATTCGTCATTGCCGAAAAATAACTTTAACAACATCAACAACAATAACCATCATATCACGTCACATGAAGAATATACCAAAAGAAACTACGAAACCATAGCATGAGATATATACAACCTTAGAAAGCTCAAGAATTGAATCCATCTGTATTGGCTCCTCAACAAGCAAGTGATTAGAGGACATTTTCTTCTCCGATTAATCACTACGAAATCAGAGAGCCAATAACAAGAATGTGCTTTGGAATGGCTTGATTTGTATAAATAACTAGGCTTATTTTGTGAAGTGCAATGGGCGTGTGTGGGGTCTGGGGTGAGGTTTGCTTAGGTGAGAGGTCTTACACGTGCTTTAAGAGAGTAGGCGTCATTACATTGGGTGTTGAAATTAGAAATGCCAAATGCAAATGTGGAAAACGCTGGCTCTTTCAACCAAAAAAACATATATAAGCATTTGTTTTTCAGTTCAGATCCTCTGTTTCAATAAATTTGTTCCAACCTTGTTCCGCCATAATACAACATTGTTTTAATAAAACCCAATTATGTTGCATATCAATTGACTTTCTTCTAGCTTCAATGAAGCTGATGCCTTTTCCTTTTCCTTTTTTTTTGTTTTTAGTTTACCAACACACGGGAATGCCAAACAGAGAAACCAAAAAGGCAAGTTGTGTCTCTTTGACACTTTTTAAAACACTTTTCACGTCTTCCCAAGGAAGAAAAGCTTTAAGAACTTGGAAGAAAAATCCACTCAAACTAAACCAACAATTAGATATAGCTAATACATGATTTAAAATCGCTGACATATTTCTTCAGTTTCTAAATACATTGCAGATCACAGTAAATTTTCAATGCTTTTGAGTTCATCCTTTATATTAAATAGGTATTTTTTTGGTAAAAAACTTTATCATTGCCAAAAACAAGTTCTTTTACACTTGTCTTTATTGATTCTTTCCTATTGCATAGGTGATGAATATTTTTCAATGTTAATCTTCTATGGAATTTTTTAAATACTTTACTTTTTAGAGGAACATGCCACTAATAGGGCTTGAATGGAGATTTTGACACTTTTACGTATAAGCAAATCAATACCAAGAAAATCAATAAAAAGGCAGCACCTTTTATAGGTAGAATTAGAACTATAAAAATTTTGCTATGGGAATAATGTTAATGATAAAGAATGTTCATTATGGGAGCGTTGACCGGTTTTCTTTGAGTGTTGCAACTAGAAATCCTTCTCAACTCTCTTATTTCCAGAACTCAAGTCAACTATAATGGTTTTATGATGTATTGCTCTGTTTTTTTTCCTTTTCAGTATCTTCAATGCCTCTCTTGCAAAAATTTCTTACAGTGATTATTGCACGTTCTTCACAATGGCGTCCCACCTTTTGATTTAACAAAAAGTTACTATTAGAGCAGTGGTGACAAGATTCATGATAAGTTCAAAAGGCCATTTGATCTAGGCTTGAACGATTATGAAACTTATGTTTCATTTTGAATGTGTTTATGCCCGACACCATAGGAGCCTGCAAAATTAAAGCTTACCTGAATTTCCTATTCCTAGAACCTATCCAAGATACAGTAATTACTGGGTCCCTTTATTCATTTACTAGCACCTTAAATTCCTGTACTCTATGTCAAAAAATTATTTAGAGCAAGCTTTTCTGTACTCTGAATCATTCACAAGATTTCTCTCTGCTTCCTTTGTGTTTGCCTCTCATCCTACTTTGGCAAAAGGAATTAACATTTTTCCCCTTTAATGGTGAATTTTTTTAAGTTGTTTTATTTTAGTTAATCTTCTTTTGCTATAAAAGGAAAAGTAATAACTTTTACAGTTTGAACTCATTTAATTGTTCCAGTAAACAAAAAGAAGGAAGATTAGTATGTAAATGTTTTCTTGGAGATTGTGTAGTATGGTGGATCAACAAACATTTTGTAAAGAATTTGTTTAGCACCAATTGTTATATCTATTTAAGTTTAATGCTAAAGGATTCATTTTTGCTTCTTAATTAAATTGTGAATTCTACACTTAGTGGTTCTCTATATCAAAAAAGTGAAGTATCCATTTTCAATTTTTTCATATGTTTTTTTAGGGTTTGCTTCAAGGCAAAAGCTAATATTCTATGGCAAGTGTATAATCATCTTGTCATCATTTAAATTTTGAAGGTGGTAATGAAGTTGGAAAGAGTGAAGGTGAAGATGAGCTTAGTTGTCATGAGTTTAAACAGAAATCAGGATTTACAAACTACTCGCTCATTTGTATCCAAAGAATTAATACCAAAAATTATAATAGAGTTTGAGACAGAAGAATTTGCTTGCCAATTCTATTTGGCATATGCTAAAGAAGTCGGGTTTGTTATAAGGAGAAGCATAAACTACAAAGATAAACCCAAAAACTTCATTGACATAATGTTTGTTGTAGTGCTTAAGGTAAATGGGGGAAAGACAAGCGAGATATGTATGTGAGAGCATCACATCCTGAAACAAGCTTTGGTTGTAAAGCTAAAATGAAAGTCAGTCGTCGAAGAAGCAAAAAACTCTATACGGTTTAGTTTATTGAGGAGTATAATCATTACCTCTCGAGTCCAAATAAGACGCACTTACTCAGATCTTACTGAAATATAAGTTTATCTGCAGCAATACAAATAGAAATGGAAAATGATGTAGTAATCCCACCAAAGACGTCTTTATGATCTCATGGTTAGGCAAGTAGGTGGTCGAAAGAATTTAGCTTTCATACTAGATGATTATAGAAATTACTTACGGCCTAAAAGAATGAGAGATGCGAAAATGGGGGATATAGGAGGTGTTCTAGAATATTTGCATATTGTACAATTTGATGATCCAAAATTTTGTATGCTATCTAAGTTGATAAAGATGATTTAATAACCAACATATTCCGGTCATATGCAAAGCTGAGAGCAAATTACTCAAATTTTGGTGATATGGTTTGCTTTGACACGAATTACAAGAAGAACAATGAAGATCATCCCTTGCATTTTTTGTAGGTGTAAATCATCAAAAGCATACTACACTTTTTGGTGTTGCATTATTATATAATGAGACATCCCTCACATTTGAATGGTTGTTTGATACCTTTGCGGAAGTTATGGGTGATAAAAGACCTAAAACTATTCTTATATACCAAGATGTAGCAATGGCAAAGGCTCTAACATTAAGATGGCCCGAAACTCATCATCGCTTGTATATTTGGTACATTTATCAAAATGCCACCATTCATTTAAGTGATGTTTTCTCTTAATTCAAAGATTTGTTGGAGTCTTTAGCTCATGCATATATAATTTTGAAGAAGAGGAAGATTTTGTAAATGCATGAAATGAGATGTTACACAAGGATAGACTTGAAGACAATGATTGGTTGAGGCATATGTTTAGGAAAAAGGAAAAATGGGCTTTATTGTATGGAAGACAAATGTTTTATGCAGACATGATGACAACACAAAGAAGTGAGAACATGAATAATGTTGTAAAGAGGTATGTCATTTATTAATATAAATTCTTAGAGTTTTTCATCACTTTGAAAAACTCCTTAAAGATCATAGATAGGAAGAGTTAAACACTAATTTTAAATTAAGTATAAGTATTCCTTTATTATTGTATCCAATTGAAATTTTGGAACATGCAACGAATGTTTATAATCCTGAGGTGTTCAAATGCTTTCAAAATGAACGATGTAAGTCTCATGATCTTTGTATTGAAAGTTTTAGGGAGGTTGGATCAATTACAAAATATCAAATTACTTCTCATAAGAGGAGTTATTACCATACAGTTACTTATGATTCATCAAAGGGAAAAGTTGATTGTAGCTTTAAAAAATTCGAGTTTACTAGAATTTTATGTTCTCATGTTTTGAAAGTTTTTACTGTGAAAAATATTATGAAGATCCCAAGTCAGTACATATTGAAAAGGAGGACACGAAAAGCAAAACTTGGATTTATGGGGGCTAAAAATTTATGAATCAATATAAGTAATTTGGATCGTAAGATATGTCAAAGTATGTGGCATAAAGAATTATATAGGCTATAAGTTCATTTGGTTACAAAAGCAGTTGAGAGTGAAGAGACTTACAAAATTGTTAAAGATTGTGTTTTGAAGATGTTGGAAATCATGGATGCTAGACTACAAGGTAATGGATTAACTGTACAACACTTGAATGCGAGCTCCAATGTTAGATTACAAGGTGAAGAGATGATTCAATATTCAAGTGTTATATAAATCACTTAAACCAAAATGGGATTGAAATTTTTGAAAAGAATAGTATTGGAATTAAAGGAATCAAAATAAAGAAGAAATTTGTTTTAGGTAAGAGATTGAGGGGTGGCTTAGAGAAGCCTTTGAAAAAAAAGGAATTCAACCAAAAAAGTTCAAACTCTATCAAATCTTACAATTGTTCAAACTCAAACAAATCTTACAATTGCAGCACCAACATTACCATTTAATCTTGAAATTTTATTTGTAAATCTTTTCACTCTTGAATTCTATGTCCCTTATATAATGATATTAATTTTTTCTATTTTATAGGTGAGAGAGGGTACAACAAAAAAAACGTTCAAATTGCTCCAACAAATGTCACAGCCTCAACACCAATATTATCATCTAATCTTAAGGCTTCATTAAAAGAATTTTTATATTCTTGAATTTTATGTCCCTTATATAATGCTTTTTTTTCCCTTTTTTGGGTGAGATACAGTATGAGAGAAAACTTTTAAACTAAATCAAGTTAGTATACAATTCCCCATCAAAGAGACAATCAAGCTAAAGTTTGATTATTATTTTAAACTGCACTAGTCATTTGTTATTTAATTTCCCATTAATTTTTTCTTCGTTTTTTTCAATATGCAAATGAAATGCAAGGAACTGAGATTTATGATAACTTAAATATGGTTCAAATTCACCAACTATATTATTTGTCTAAACAATTTCTCCAAGTACAATTTACTTTTTAGTGAAAAAGATTCAATGTTTTAACAATAAGTCTAAGTATTTTGATTATATACTCTTTAACTTTTTTTATGATAGGTTGTCTTTGTCAATTTAAGTTAAACAAATTCTATTGAAGGTGTTCCATTTTTTATGGACATGACCAACTCCTAATTGGTATTTATCTTTTGACAAAACACTATTGATAACGACATTCTGTTTAGAAACTTATTCACAATTTACTAATGATACTATCTTTTTATGATTCTTATAGGTACAACAACCACATGGTGTGAGCGATGTGATGATAAATAACTCATGAAAAAATAGTAATATTAACTACAATAGTGAGGATATATGTGGTTTTGTTGAGACATATGATTATCTAGTTCCATGTCCAGGAGGTATGTTCTATAAATACAAAGTGAAAAGTGAACACCGAACTTCTAATTTTTTTCAAGGATGACATTATGGGGGAACATATTGGCAAAAGCAAAAACGTAAATGAAGCCATGAGAAACTCATAATGGAATGAAAAAAAACTAGCTTGTATATAAATGT
Organism: Erythroxylum pedicellare; assembly: GCA_027563575.1. Taxonomy (NCBI): domain Eukaryota; kingdom Viridiplantae; phylum Streptophyta; class Magnoliopsida; order Malpighiales; family Erythroxylaceae; genus Erythroxylum; species Erythroxylum pedicellare. The sequence goes on along the minus strand of JAOQMP010000004.1, from coordinate 32,227,355 downwards.
GTCTTTATAATTTAAAATATTGAAAGTATCATTCTTGAAAATAAATAAAAAATAGTCAGTTTTGAAAATAAATCATAGTTTACAAGAATAATCGCCATAAAGGATCTTTGGATTTATGAGCTAAACAATTCTAATACAAGTACTGGCTTTAACTATAGTTTTCCTTACATATGTGCCAAAGAGAGTAAAGAGGAGCAAAAAGTTAAACCAATTTCCTCTGGAAAAACGAGCACCTTTATTAGGAAGAAAAATGAACAACATGAACAAGGAATTACTCTTCTTGAGCAAAACCCATCCAAAAAGTTTTACCTCCTATGCATTAAACCCACATGTTTTTATCATCTAAAAATTTATGCATGTCTTGGATTACAATAAAACAAAAGTCTATATGCATATCTTTATCTTGACCAACTGGGCTTCAACTCATGCTAGAAAAGCAATATTATGTGAAGACACAATTCTTGTTTTTCAATCTCATATTATTGTTTCGTTCCCATAAATCAAAGAAATGGAAAAAGTCAGTATCTTAAAACTACACAGGGCAATTTGGCATGGTTTTTTCAGAAAATTGAAAAATTACTAGGCCAATATACACTTAGAAAATCCATACAAGTCTCATCTTGTTTAACAGGGAAGATACATTAGATATGCATACTCAAGTAAAGGCCCAAATTTTCACTAACAAAATAATTTTTTATTTTAAGATTGTGTAGAAATCCTAAGTTGTAAGAATCCCTTGAATAAAACATCCTAGTACCATCTAAAATTGATTAAATCATATGAATAAGAAGCAAGGCCAAACATGGTTATAGGAACTGAAACTATTCATTCATACACAGGATTTCCAAGAGTTAGCTAGAACTTTAGGAAAAAATAAAAGACAAAAGAAAAGAAATGATCACGGGTTGAAAATGAGGTCTCCACAATTGCATTTCCAACTCATGGGCTTGTAGTTAGAGTAATCAAGGGTAAGAAATTATAGAAACTATAGAGGAATTTATTGAATTCTTGTTCCCATCTCTGATTTGGGGATTTGTGGGCACCAAAGTGGCTTCACAGTGCTAAGACCTTCGCTTTAAAGAATGGCATCGAGCAATCTTCTCATAATTACAAGGAGGAAGTGAAGTGCAAATATATTTTTTCTTTTATTTTTTTTTTAAATCAGACATCAAAGGAAGGAGAGGTTGACACATAACCTGACTACACATTAATCAAAATCACTTTAAAATTTTCAAACTATTGCTTCAAGATTCAACCAAATTTTAATTTTTGTATATAACTTGCAAAACTAACTTCCCAAACCACCATCTAAAATTAATCGCAACTCCAAAATCATGGAATGAAAGATAAATAAAGCAAAGTGTACAGACTTACGATAAAAGGGACATAGAGTTCTGTAAACAAGCCATGCAAAATATCTAAAAAAATTAAACATGATAAAAGGTGGTGAAATTTATACATCTAAGTTCCTTCATCTTCATTTACAAGGTACCAAGACATAGATCTTTTATAAATTTCTTCATCGTCAAACCCATCTAATGAAAATCTCCATTTCCTCTCACCAAAATCTCCAATCTTTGTTTGAAATTTTTAACATTTTTCTTTTTGTGTCTTTTAATTGAAGAATCCCATTCGTCTTCTCCGATGAAGAAAAACCTAAGAGAATTAAAAAAAAAGAATAACAAAACAAAGAAAAAGAATAACATGGAGAATGATTCGATATTTTTGGATCGACATGGGGAGGAACTTAAAATAACTAGCCTTCTTTTCTTCATGTTTCTCCCCGGTGCAAGATTGAAGAAAATTAAGGGTTGAGAAGGGGAAGTAAAGGCTGGAAGAAAAAAAGCAAAGGAAAGACAATGCATCGACTTGGCTTAAGCAAGAGCAAAGTCGACATCCTATTTAAATTTTTAGTAAAACGTCGTCATATTGTGGCGGAACAGAGTTGGTATAGACTTATTAAAACAGACGATCCACTTCTTTTGTTTTTTGGGCAAATCCAACAAATTTTGTTTTCAATTGAGTGTAAATTCGTTTGTGACAAAATCGAGTTAAAGGATTCCTTAACTGGTATTTTTTGACAAGAGCTGTTATGACCTCTTATAAAGATATATGTATTTATCTCAATGTCCACAAATACACAATTCTTTCTGAGTTAAATGACAGCAAATTATATAAAGAATAGTATTCCTTTCAACATAAGCTTCTCGTTCAACATACACTTGTGCCTAAGAATAACATAATTCCAATGAAGCATAGGGTAAACTTTAACATAAGCTTATGGTTCAACATAAACTTGGGCTAAGAATAACATAATTTTAGTGAAGATGATTGTATATAAAATTGTAGTCTTGTTAATGGGCTATTGTGGATTCGGTTGGGTTCGGGTGGGATAAAAGCCTCTAAATTCAATTTTTTATTTTTCAAGAATTTTAGTATAACTAAAATTTTGATGAAATCAATCCAATTTAAATTATTTTTGCAAATTCTATAAAAAATGACAATAAAAGGTGTAGTTTTGAATCTTTTGATAGTTAACAACAGCCAATCAAAGCATGGTATTTCAAATGGTGTGATGACCTTGAATTATTAATAAAATTACTAAAAAAATGTATGGTTAATATAAGTGTTCTTTTAAAAATTTATTCAAAAGATAATAATCATAAATTTTTTATTGTATATATAATATAAATTTGTTATCAAATTTTATGTGAAAATTTTAATAAGAAATTTATTTCAAAATTTTCGTCAATGTTTAAAAAATGCGAGTTTAATTATAAAGATTAAAAACGGACCAGCTGCACATATAGCAAAGCTTGAAGCTTTAGACTCCTTCTACTATTTGCTAAACAAATTCTTGTCCTTTTCCCTTTCAAGTAAACTTTATGCTTTGCAATAATAACACTCTAGTAGGAATCTCGCTGAGCGAGGCCTAGTTAAGTTTACAAGTACGCAACTTTACCTTAATTAATAGAGAGATTGTTTCTGATAGACCCACAAGAAAAGAAGAAAGAAAGAAGAAAAAGAAAAAAAGAGAGAAAAAAGTTTTTTAGAATTGTTTGAAGAAAAAATTGCATAAATAATAAAAGTGAAAATAAAATAAAAATAAAAATTTGAAGTCAAAATAAAGAAATAAAATAAAGTCTATAAAAATAAAATAAAATAAAACAATGTAATGTAATGTATTGCAATCTAATATAATGTAATAATAAAATAAAGAAAAAACATAGGATATGAATAAGTAAATAAATAAACAAAAAATAAAGAGGACAAATAAATAAATAAAGCAAACAAACAATTAAAAGAGAAAATTACTTAACTAAAATGGCCAAAGGGGGAAGTATTATATTTATATATATATATATATTTAGGCTTAATTAAAGACACAAGATTTGAAGGACAAGGTTCAAAAGATTTATGAAAAAAGAAAGACCTTTCTATGTAATATCTCTTACATTTATCATAGTTTGTCAAAGTTTCCTATTGAGAGCCAAGTCTTTAGTAAGCTGTAGTAGATTCATATCATTCATGATCAGCTCCTCACAGTTCTGCTTAGGTCTTTCTTTTTTTCTCCTACAGTCCCTAAATACAATCTTCTTATGTCCTCTCATTGAGGTGTCGTGATGTCTTCTCTTAACATGATCGTATCACCAAACTCTTCCTTAATTTACTGTCAATGTTAGTCATCCTCAATTTATCTCTTACCATTACATTCCTAGCCTTATCTCTTCCTAAAAGGTTATACATCCAATGGAGCATCCTCATCTCTGTCACCATTAAATTATGACTATACATCTGTGTGATGGGCAACACCTATAGAGCACAGTTGACCTAATTTCTAAACGATAGTGTTTACATTTTATCTTGAGTGGTATCTTCTTATCATATAAAACTCATGATGAACCCCTCCATTTAAGCCACCCTGATTTAATATGGTATACTATATCTTTATGTATTTCATGCATTACGTTGGATGATGGATCTTAAATACTTGAAACAATTGTTTTATAGTGTAACTTCTGAACCGATCTTTATATTCACATTAGAGGCCTACTTATGACCTGAAAAGTTATACTCTAAATAATCCATCTTAATCTTGCTCAATTTAAAGCCCTTCGAATATAACGTATTCCTCCAAAGTTCTAGCTTAACCTTCTTTTTTCTCATCTACTAAAGCAATATTATTAATAAATAATATACACCAAGGCACATCCCTTTATATATTCTTAGTGAGCTCATCCATCACTATTGTAAATAGGAAGGAACTCAAGGAGGAACCTTGGTGTAGTCTAATATTGATAGAAAAATGCTTTGTATCTCCTCTTGTCTTTCATGCTCTAGTCATAACATCTTCATACATATCCCTAATAACAGGTATATAGGTCATAAAAACTCCTCTAACTTATAAACACCTCCATATGACTTTTTTAGTTACTCTATCATAAGTCTTCTCTAAGTCAATGAAAGATATATGTAGGTCCTATTGTTTTCCCCTGTAATATTTTATTAATTGTCTAAGGAGGTGTGTACTTCTCTCATGGATCTTCTTAGTATGAAACCAAATTGGTTCCATGAGATAGGTGTGCCTTTTCTCACTCTCTTCTCACTCACCCTTTTTAGTAAACTTTATAGTGTGACTGACTAATTTCAAGTCTATATAGTTATACTTTGATGTCTCTATAATTGTTGCAACTTTGGATGTCCCCATTGTTCTTGTAAAGAGGGATTAATATGCTAAATCTCCACTCATCTAGCATATTGGAGGACTCAAGTATCACATTAAAAAGCTTGGCTAACCAAATAAGACCCTCTTCTTCTATGCTTTTATATATTACTTCCTTTTCATTTTTTATCTCCCTTAAAGCTCTTTTTATTTCTTTTCTTGTGATTTGCCTATAACAAGTGAAGTTATGATATTTCTCAGATGTGCTAAGATCACCCAAGGAGATGTTGTTATCTTTACCTTTATTAGAAAAGCTATAGAAGTATCTCTATCATCTTCTCTTCATGTCATTTTCAACCACGAACAACCAACCTGCTTCATCCTTTATACAACAAACTTGACTCAAGTCTTTCACTTTTTGTTCCTTAGCTCTTGCCAACTTAAATATACCCCTTTCTCCATCCTTATTTTGCAATCTTTGGTATAATTTCTTTTATACTCTACTTTTGACTTTTGTGACTACCTTCTTTGCCTCTTTCTTGTCAGTTTATAACTTTCTCTATTAACTACCCTCTTTATATATGTGATGTAATCCCTTAAAATTTTACTTGTAACCTTCTTGATCTTAACCCTTTTTTTATACATCTTCATTCCATCACCAAGATTTCATCTTTCTGCAACCCTTAATTATAAGATCTATAACCACTTATTCGTACAGAGTTAACATGCATGCATTAGGTATCACCTTATAATCCATATAACTAGGTCTATAGCTCCATCTTAAGAGGAAGTAGTTAATTTGAGTTTTGTGATTCTACTCCTAAAAGTCATCTAGTGCTCCTTTTTTAAAACAAATGAGTTGGCATCGTCAAATCAAATACTACTGCAAAGTCCAATAAAACAGTCTCACTTTCATTCCTATCTCATTGTTTGAAAACCCCATGAGCCCCCAAATACCCATCCGAGATTGCCTCTATATGATCATTAAAGTCTCCTTCTAAAATAACTTTCTCGTTAGGGGGAATCTTTTGAATCACGTCATCTAGCTCTTCCTAAAATTGGAACTTAAATTGTTCTTCAAATCCTACTTAGGGTGCAAAAGCACACACCATACTAAAAACAATATCTTTTACCAAAATCTTTAAGGAAAAAATCCTAACATTAGTTCTTTTTACCCTCACAACATGATATATAAGTTCCTTAACAACCAAAGTACCTACACCTTTTCGTTACCTCGAACACCTTGAATACCAAAGTTTGAATTTGTTGGTATTTTACTTTAGCATCCATCCACTTCGTCTGGTAGATGCATGTTATTTGAATCTTATACTTGTCTAAAATCTTCACTAATTCTAATCACTTCCCTGTAAAAGTCTCAATGTTCTAGGAACCCATCTACAATATTTCAATATCTTCTCTTCTTTTAAACCTAAGACTCACTAAAAGATTGACCATTGCTTTATTCTAAAGTCAAAGCTACCATTCATACCCTAATACCTAACACAAGATATAGAAGACACGTACAACAAGTTTCTAAATACGCTAAGATTATTACTTAAGAATGAAAACAATATTAATATTCATATATAACAAGCACCACACACACACACACACACACACAAATGAGATTTATTTCTACGAACAAGAAATAGAGGGCCTTTCTTAAGCTTCCGAAAAACTAGCAAAAGAGTTTTAGAACTGTGAAGGCAAAGGTCAAAGACGTAAAATAAAGAATGCCAAACCAATTGTAAAAGGAGAACACTATCACAAATATTAACCATATAAACTCCTTAGGTACACAAAAAAAACTATAGACTGTAGTACCAAGTGCTTAAACTTTAAGCTAGCAATGTTTTGTTAGCTACAACCGAAATCCAACTTCTCTATGATCAATCAAGACTCTAAAAGTTAGAGATGGTAATTAATGGTTTTAAAGGTATGCTTTTGATAATTGGTGAAGATAAGTAGGAGTCCAAAACAAAGATATATAAATTGTTTTAAAGGTAGAAGATATACACATTTTTTGCATTTTAATATAATTTTGAAAATTCTTTAATATTTAAAATTATTTAAGTTTTTACTTTTTCAAATTTTCAGAAAATTTTATCTATCTTAAACTTCGATTAAAAATAATAATAAAATATAAGCGTCATGAACATTCCATTTGTATTAATCAAATATTGTTTACAACAATTCATCTTAGTTCTTAAACTCAAACCGAATTAATTAAATTCAGCTTAAACTAATAATTTATTATAATTATCTTAAATTATTATTTATATTGAATTTAATTAGTTCAATTTGGATTTAATAGTTGAATTAAATTATCGTATTAGTGACATTTGAAAAGTCTACATCTAATGTTCAACTACGTATTTGTGTAATTATTTTTTAACTAAAGTTTAAGAGGAGTTTTTTTCAAAAAAATTAAAAAAAATGATTTTAATTTTTTTAAAAAAATTAAATAATTATTTCAAATTTTCTTAAACTATAAGGAAGGCCTATATCTTTTACCCTTATTTGAATTTCTTAATTTATGTGACATGTAATTTGAACTGTCTTTATTTTAAAATCGTTAGTCATAATTTATTTAAAAATTTGCTAGATATATAAAATGTTGTTATTTATCCTTATATATGTTTAGATTAAAAAAGGTTATAATATAAATGCAAATTATTTTTAAACATAATTGTTAAGATTTAAATGTTAGGAGTTTATATGCTATTTTAGGTGTCGAGGCCACCACCATGGCTGATACGATAGGGAAAAAAAATAAAAAGTGATTTATTTAATTTTTTAAATTCTAATATAACATTCGAATTGATTGATTTAAATTTTATTATTTTTATATTTAATAAAAATATGCACAAAGAATTCTTTACATTTGTGTACTGTACATAGAT
>JAOQMP010000004.1:32209420-32219689 GCA_027563575.1 Erythroxylum pedicellare | reverse complement strand
TAACCTCTAATAATCTCTTTTATTTATAATTAGCTAATTCGATTATTGAAGAAATATATGCATAACGAGTAGAGGCAGTATTACATTATTTTTAAAATTGTCACTTATTTGATTTCATTCAAAAAGAAAAATATTACTAGTTCGGAACTCAAAATGGGAATATCCACAGCAAAGAAACCATGAAGCCAACGAGGGCCATTACACTTGAATCCCTTCCACCGTCCAAAAATCCTGCAGAAGTCAAAACTGGATTATTGTTCTTAGAAGAAGGTTGTGTGCGACCACGTGGCTGTGCCTGAGGTGCGGCTACCGGCGAATTCGCTTGATTGCCTTGTACGTGAACGTGCAGCTTCAATCCTCCAAGACAGTGCAGTTTGTTCCCACAGACAAAGTACCTCGAACCTGGCGATGTCAAAAGAACAGTTGTGTTCCCTGTCATGAATGTCCTTAGTACGTTGCTCGTGTTGCAACTACCAAAACCATCCTTTGTTACCTCTTCCAAGCTGTGGTAGGAAGAGTACTGGAACACTACACAGTTGACAAGTAATGAACACTTATAATGCATACATGAAAAGCTGTTTTTATACTACTGAAATAACTCACATAAAAGGTCTCCGACAGCAAATGTCTTGTCCTGTGCCCACGATTCAATATTGGTGCTTACGTCCCAACCGGAGGTATCTCCGACCATGTAAGTTGCCGCATTGCATGCTAATGCGAAGGACAGACCAAGGAGAAAGGAAACCAAAACCAGATTAGACATCTTTGTCAGAAACAATGTCAAAAATCTATGGAGATGATAAGTGCTATTTATATGTGGAGGTTGATTGCTTTTAGATGACCTAACTTGAATGTTTGCTTGACTTGTGTAGCTTGTTTTTATAATTTATTACATTTCATTTTATTTTTTTAATTTTAAGTGCATATTAAATAAATAGTATAATAAATAAATAGTTAAATGATAAAATTGATTCAAATTATAATACAAATTTATGTATTTTCATTTTCTTTCAATTTTTCCACTAGTAAGCCTAAGAGACTAATATCGAGACAACATTTTTGGTTCTTATACTTTGTAAGTTGAATGTGGTTAATATAGAATTGTGGAAGTTAATAAATAATCCTTTTAGTCAGATCATTTTTTATAAATTTATTAGAAACTAACCATGATCAAATCAAGAGTGTAATGAAAAATAAAATTTTACGATTTCCGATCAAATCTTGAATGTTGAATAACTTGAATAATTAAGTTGAATCATAAAATTAGAATTCGTACTTGATTTGATATTTATGTGAAATCCTTTTAAAGCTTTTCGATGTGTCAACCACAAGCTGTTTATGTGTCTAATCTCTAACAGTATTTATAGAGTATTTTTTTAACTCTTTAGAGAAATTATGCATGAGTACTAACTCTCTTATACTTATTTCTATTTATTCCTATTTATAGAAAAAGCATTAGAGTTTTAAATTTTATATCAAAATTAAATACCTCAATTATAACTAAAGTCAAACTATTATAATTAATTTAATTTTAATAAAATCAAATATCTTATATTTGATTAATAAAGTTTTTCAAACTTTATAATTAAGTCGAACTCAACTATAATTGATTTTTCCTTCACAAACTACTATTTTATCTGTGATTCATTAAGTTTCTAATACATTGACAATGACTATAAATTATAATTATAATTCATAATTAGAATAAAATACTTATTTTAATTTGTCTTTAATTCTCTAATTAAACAATTGATAATCATATATCAAGATTGACGTCTAACAATATGTCCTGAGTACTCAAATATGAAGAATGTCAAAGTGATTTAACTTAACATGTCCATGCATAATTATAACATATAATTTAATTCTTTCATCATCCAGTATTTCAATTGGATAAAGTATGAATATAATGCTACTATTTTGTATTTAAACATATTCGTTTTTGCTAATTATTAATTGATTTATAATTAATATTTGAATACGTCTTTTCAAATATCAATTCACTCTAGCTAGATAATTTCATAAATCACTATTAACTAAAAATAATTTAATTGTTTCAGGAATTTTACCTTTAGTATTACAACATCAAACATAATATACATAAAAATAAAGAATGTTTTATTAATTAAATAATAATTTTATACGTCAAATTGCAATCAATTGATTAGTTGTGAGAGCATAAATTAACAAAGTTTATTACTGTCTACCTTTTCTTCCACTTAACAAGTTTTTACTTAGGCCCATTATATATATATATATTGTTTGTGTGTGGGTGTGAAAATGAGTTCTTTTTCACAATCTTTCACGTTGGTGCCATGTTGGTTTGGAATGGGGATCATTTGGACAATACATATCAGTCGATGTTGGGTGAGGTTGTTGTGAAAGATGCATGGAAGTCAAACTCCTTCCAACGCTCTTCTCTTTTTGGACTTGTCTATCAGAATTTCACATATTTACAAACTCCATTAGTGGATAAATTGTCTGCAACTCCACAAAAAGCAGAACCTCTCGCAAAACGATCATAAGGGTGTAGTAATAAACTCTATCGCTTATCTGTAGAACAAGCATCCTTTGTAAAGTAATTACGCAAATATAAGATAACATCACCCAACTTTGTCCATTCTCGAGAGTAGCTCTTAGCTTCCACGTCTCAGGAGTATCCCTGTTTTAAAAGATTGAGGTCATATGACATAGAGTTAATTGGTAATTCGCTTGATTTCTTTCGTTGCTAGGATGTGTAAATAGTATAGAAGTTGATATTTCTATTTTTTTTAAACGAAGAGTGTTATTTTGAAATATTATTTAAATAGAATATCTTATTATAAAATATAATTTAGATCTTTAAAATAGTTTAGTTTTTAAAGGCATAATATTATTATTCAAATATATTTTAGACTTTCTATGCGTTACATTGTATTGTAAGAGTACTAAGTAAGATCACAACGTCCGATTTACATATATAAAAAAAAAGAAATATAATTCCCCAAACTAAATTAAAACACGTCTCAATGAATTTGAAAATAACAAACATATTTGGACTTTTGATTCGCTCTCAAGACTTGCAGCGACTTATTAGTACTTAAAAGCTTGCACTTAATTTTCATAGAGTAGATGGTGGTCCCACCACCACGTGCACACCAGCAACTGAATGCAACTTAACGGGTCCGTAACCGGCCGTAACGGCCCCTCCTACCCAATTCACGACGCTCGGCCTCCGTTAAACCTCTCCTCTCTACTTTCTCTCAACGCCGTCGGTCTCCAACAGCCATCTAACGCACGACCCTAACCCTAACCGTAACGTCAATGGCCTCCTGTGACGACGATTTCTCCCTCATCGGTGACGATAACCACCACCAAACGGACAATCACCACCACATCCTCCACCACCAATCCTACGCGCCCCACAGATTCTCGACAAAATCATCTCCGATCCACGCGCCCCCTCTAGGTGTCCTTCCAACCTCCAACGCCGTTGGATCAGGCACAAGCACAACTAATTTCGGAGGTGACCGGGAAGAACAACAGCAACAACTAGAAGAGGAAGAAGAAGCGGAAGAAAATGTCGATAACGACATCGATTCAGCTTTTCCCGACGTCAATCCTTTCAATGACAGTTCGAATCCTTTCAATAACGACGCAAATTTGGGGACCGTGAAGAAATCAGACGGAGACGATCACGGCAGAGGAGGCAAACACAACGACACCAACAGCAATAACTATCAGTACATGTGTAAAAGACCTAAGACATCCGGCAACGGCGGAGGAGAGTGCAGGAAGGATCGAGAAGAGTGGAGCGATTCGGCGATCGCGTGTTTACTGGAAGCTTATATGGATAAGTATGCGCAGTTGAACAGAGGGAACTTGAGGGGGAGAGATTGGGAGGAAGTGGCGGCGACGGCGAGCCAGCGGTGTGGGAAACTAACGAAGACGGTGGAGCAGTGTAAGAACAAGGTGGATAATTTGAAGAAGAGGTATAAGTTAGAGAAGCATAGAATGAGTGGTAGCAGCAATTTGATTAGTCATTGGCCTTGGTTTAAGCAGATGGAGGAGATTGTGGGGAATATGATACCTGTGAAGGCTGCTTCTGATGAGTACAAGGTCGCTGACTCTCCTGGAATTGTGGTTAAGCAATCAAACAAGTATGTTGCTTAGTTCTTGTTCAATTTTAAGATTCTGAGCTTATTTTAAGATGATTTGATTGGTAGAGGATGCTTAATTTGTATTATATCTTTGACCAGAATGATCACAACAACAGCAACTCCCGTGTTCCAGACTAATAGCTTGAAGCCGAAATCAATGGCTAACAGTAGATGGAAGAGAGTGGTCTTGAAGATCAGTGGCGTTGCCCTAGCTGGCACAGGTCCTAACAATACCGATCCAAAGGTAATTTTAATAGCATGATAGCCTGCACTTTTTGGTACTTGTTGATTTGTGCCAGTGACTTGTGCATGAATTTGAATTGAATTCGTAGTTATTTGATTTCAGGTGATGATGTTGATTGCTAGAGAAATTGCGATGGCATGCCAGATGGGTGTAGAGGTAAAAACAGCGATATAGGTTTCTGTCTTCATGAAGTTCACCCGTGACATCGAGTTTCTTGGGTGATACTGCAGGTTGCAATTATTGTTGGAGGTCGTAATTTGTTTTGTCGGGATACTTGGGTGACTGCAACAGGATCAGATAGGCGTACAACATACCAAATTGGGTAATGAACAGTCATAGTCTATTAGCTGCTTTAGAGGAAACTTTTGTCAGTTTTATATTGTGGTGTTTTGGACTGTGATATCTGCTTATGCATGACGGAAAATTTAAGATGACATTTGGTCTTCTGTTTGCTCCTAATAATCTTTTATCAGTTTTTGTGGCTAATGATTGGAAACATGGATGTGTATTGACAAGGAAGAGGCTTGTGTGGGGGTAGTTGAAAAGTTGGGAGTTTTCATAACCTTTAAGTGCTTACCAAAGGGTTAAGCCAACAGACGGGATGTTGAGAAATTCAAATGTGGGATATCCTTTTGTTGCACTTGTAAATCATACATTCAAAATTACTATGAAGTTTTGTTTGCTTTATGGTGATCATGATAGTATGTATTTTATCCCGATATTATATGATGACAGCCAAGGAATGAATTCTGAATGTTTTATCAGGATGATGGCAAGTGTGATGAATTCCTTATTGCTTCAGTCAGCATTTGAGAAGACAGGTGTTCAGACACGAGTGCAGACTGTATTTGCTATGCAGGAGGGTACTGAAGCATACAGCAGGCAGCGGGCCATTCGGCATCTTGAGAAAGGCAGAGTTGTGATATTCGGTGGCATTGGTGCTGGCACTGGAAATCCTCTTTTCTCCACTGACACTGCTGCAGCTCTTCAGGCTTTTGAGAGTAAGGATTTCTTTCTAATTAGATATGTTGCATGGCAATTTTGCGTTATTTTAATATTATTCTTATGTCTTTCTCTCTACTGTATTTGTCTCATATTTATGCATATGGAGACTTGGCAACTTGTGTTGTAGGGTGTAATTAATCTCTTCACTAGACTAACTGGAAGTTTAACTCGTCCTATGTGTTATTGGACACAGTTAATGCTGAGGCAGTCCTTAAAGGTACCAATGTTGATGGTGTCTATGACTGCCATTCTCGAGACAGCAATGTTACTTTTGAGCATATATCCTTCAGAGACTTGGTATCTAGAGGAGCAACATCAATGGACATGATGGCACTTACTTTTTGTGAAGAAAACCACATTCCTGGTTAGTATATTTCAGTGCTTTTCCCTGAGAGTCCAAATTTTTATAAACAGAGAGATCTGTACTGATAAAAGTGTTGGAAGACTGACTTCATACTTCTGGACAATTGTGATGTGCCCAGTTGTGGTGTTTAACCTTCTTCAGCCTGGAAACATCTCAAAAGCCTTGTGTGGAGAGCAAGTAGGTACACTTATAGACCAAACCGGAAGAATCAGCTAATATTGGCAGACTTCTTGTGTTTACTGACTAGATGTTACTAGATCTAATCGCTGCTGTACAGTCGTCCAAGAACATTTACTGGAGACAACTTGTTGGTCTGGAATGATCTTTAGGTGAGTTAGACAGAGCTTCTAGTTATATGCATGAGAAGACGAGCTGGATCTTATTCATTGACTGCTTACTGCTAGTTGGAGTTGATTAGTTGGGTGCTTGTACATTAGATATAGCTCATTGAAAGAGATGACGGTGACTGGTAGTGTATTAACTACTTAAGGTATATGGTCAAAATTTACGGCTCTGTAAGTTATTCCAGTAACGTGTTGTAGATGCAAGGAATATCTGATGCAACAATGATCAATATTTGTGGGATTATGTTGGTTTCCCATTTGGCATTGTTATTCTTTTTCTGTCTCCCTGCATCCTAATTTTGCCTAATGAAATCTGATTTCCCTAAATCCCTGTGGATGGATTGAAAACTTTATTCCTTGAAGTCGGGTTTTTTAGGGTCTGGAATCGAATTACGTCTAATTAGCTGGATATGACCATTTATAGGGTTTCACCCTATTAAATTATGAGAATTCAATTTCTTGGTCATTGATTTGGAAAGTTTCCTTTTGTGAACATTAGAGCTTGCAATAGTAACCATTGGCACTAGTCCTGCAATGGTCCCTTAATTAGGTGATCTTTATTCATGACTTGGATATGGGGGGAGACGCTTAGATTGCATTCCAAGTGATAAGGAAGCATATTCAAGCCGACCAATGACTAATTTAGATGTGAAAACTAAATTACATAAAGGAAAATCTAGAGAACAAGGAAACTATTTGTTGGGTGTAATTACGCTTGTGATGACGAGAAATTGCAAAGCACTGTGGCTAACTAATCTTGCAGAGGAACGTATAGTCTTTCCTAGCAATGAGATATTGCAATCAGAGATGGATGGATGAAAATACATTCAGTCAACCCATCTTCAGTTGAAAGAGAATTACGAGACTCGTAATAGTTCTCTCCAAGAGGTGACTGATGTCTTCAGTCATTTTAGCAACTTCCACCGTTATAAGCCTCTTCTCAAGAAGGTACGGAGCCACACAAGCCAATTCTATGTGGAGCATTGACAACAATGTCCAAACATTTCTAATCTCACCCACCCACTTGGGAGGATCCCCAGCTTGTGGAAAGAGGCTGCGTCGGGGACGGATACTGTAAAGGTGCTCTGCCGGCAGAAACTTCCATAATAGCACTTCAAAACTGTACACAATGGCCTTCTGTATAAGCTTCTTCGCCTCTGGTTGCTCAGGAGCGCCGTATCCTCCAAGTCCTGTATTGCATGAGCAGTGATAATCCAAAAATCATAAATACAAGCAATGCCGCTCTTGTCAAGCAGCGTATTAGATGATTTTACGTTTCTATGGGGGGGGGATCTTTATTGCACCGTTCTCTTCATGGATTCTAGTTAATCCGCTAGCAGCTCCTAAGACCATGCTGATCCTCCTAGCCCAATCCAATGAAATCCTTCCTGGTCCCCTGTTACCTACATCTACCGAAATTCGATATCAAACACCAGGAAAAAACAAAAACAAAAACAAAAACAAAAGAATACAACGAAGACATAAAACCAAGTATTATTAACTGCTAAGAAGACAGCAGTGAGCACAAGCTGTTAGGGTGATATTCATAAACAAGAAGCTTCTGTTCCATGGTTCTCACAACCACCATTACCATACACTTTCTTCTCACTTTCTTAGTTTCTTTCACGTCTTCTTTTACCACTTTCGCACCAAGTTTTTAGCTTGAACTACCCCGGCCTCTTCTACAGTAATATCTGACCATAAATGAAGTACTATCAATAGTGCCACACTGTTCGTACCACTATTGCGACTATTGCATCAAATCTTAGGCTCTTACGAGACTTGGATCTGGCTAGGATCGATGTTTGCGGCATTGATCTTTGATTCAACGATACGGTTTTTGATGAAGATAAGAGTGGCTATTTATGCATGTGAAGGAACATTTCGGCAACGGCCTCAGCTCACTTAGACCGTAATGACTTGAAAAGTTTAATGGGTAAGCGTTGTAAAGTTGTTTGTTTGACAAGTCAAGTTATTTTAGATCGGGGAGGAAAGTTAAAAGATGAGGGATATCACCGGCAGGGTCGATCATGGCGTTTTATAGGACCTGCATACAAAAAAAATGTTCCTATTTTGTTATTTTTTTAATAATAATTAAAAGTGGACTTTTATAAAGAACAAAAGAGGTAAAATGTGGACCCTTTGGTTGCTTTTTATAAAGATTAAGATCTATATAAAGAACAAAATGAAATAAAATGGAGTTCTTTTTGTTGCTTATTTTATTCTTCATAAAACTGGGCCCTGGACAGGTGCCCTGCCTGCCATTGCCCAGGACCAGCTCTGATCACCGAAAAGCTCATTATTTTGTAACCGAATATTGAGCAATCTGGTCAACTCCAGAGGACTCTCGCTGTGCATGTCTTTGTCCAACAATTTTATGCGAAGGAGTTGTTGTTGTGAAAATTGATCGGACAGAGCAGGTTCCAAGATAGTTTGAAAAGAAATCCCTTGATTCTCTAGTTTTACTTAGAAGGATATTAACTTTATGGAAAAGCCAAAAAGAGGTTCTTTCATGGTATGTTGTTAAAATAATATGGACTTCTTTTCCATATGATTGTTTGCTTAAGATTAAATGTTACATATAAAATGGAAAAATAGCATTATGATATTATTTACGGGCATTAAATCTCTTGTAGAGGATTTACATATAAGATGCAGTTTTGTTAATAACAACAATTTGTATATTCACATATTTTAACTAAAAAGTATATTAACATATTTTAAGTCCAGATAATTCCCTATAAAATAGCATGCAAATGTATGATCATGTAAAAGCATCATGCATAATATCATATAGCTCCTTGTTTAATACTCTATTAGAGTGACATGCAAGATCATGTATTGCTTGTCACACATTCTTCTGTAATATGCTTGTCACACATGTATCAAACTTTTTATATTCAAACTACCGAAAAAGAAAAATAATACAAAAACATGTTAAACACAACTCAAGGCCTCATGTTACTCATAAATCCTCCACAATAGACAAAAGGGTCTATTAAGTCTCTTTAACTTTTACTTACAAAGAAATATCAAATTCAATTAAAACAATAATTAAATTTTTTTTAATATAAGACACAGCTGACATTCTGTACCATATTCAGGAAGAGAGAAGTTGCACCATACCTAAGTGTTGGGAAATTAAGGCAGGATTCAATCATATATGTAGTAGAATAATCATGTAACCTTTTTCATTTTGAGTTTTCGAAGTCGAGATCACTTAAATTCTATAACATGATTAATATATAAAATATAATCAAACATGAATCATAATTCATACCTTATTGTGAAGCTTGATCCTTTTCTTGTAATTTCCCTCAAACCGTTTCTAAAACTGGCTCATCTCAACTACCATAGTCTCACAAGTGTCTAACCTCTAACGATATCCATAGAACGTGTTGAGAGAACTTTGCAACTATTACAGAGAGGGTTAGGCAAGAAGTGCCAGCTTCCTTAGAGCCTAAGCCTATTTATAATAGCTTTTAGATATTTTAGTAGTTTAACTAAAATTAAATTCTAATTTCAATTAAATTTTAATTAAAAATACAATAATTCTAACTAAATACTAATTAGGCTCAAACAAGATCCAATATCTCATATTGATCCTTATTTATTAAATATCTTATATTTAATTATAAATTTTCTCAAACTTAAATTTTATAATCAAGTCTGACTGATTAAAATACCTTTGCTCTCTTTAACTCATTATTTATGTGTGACTCATTAGGTTTCCAACTATATTGGCAATGGATATAAATTATAACCCTAAATCATATTTAGGATTAGATAACTTAAACTTCTTTAATTAATCATTAATTCTCTATTTAGATAATTTATATTTATAGATCAAAATTGACGTCTTGTAATTTATCATGACCACTTAAATATAGCAAGATTTTTTTTGTGTAATTCAATTTTTAGTCATACAATATCCAATTAGACATAGAGTATGGAAGTAATGCCTACTAAATTTGTATCCAATCATATTAGTTCTCCACCATTGGTAATTGATTCAATTGATAACATTAGTAAACTATTTTACAAAGTGTCATTCTACCTTAAATAAGGACTCCCAAACTAATGCTAATCAAGAACAATGAAACATTCTCCCTAATCACTTTAGGGTGATGAATCTTATATTGATCACTTAGCTACCTCCATATAATTCATACT
>JAOQMP010000004.1:32195841-32209320 GCA_027563575.1 Erythroxylum pedicellare | reverse complement strand
AGCTAATTTTTAATCATATCAAATCTTGGAAGGCCTATAAAAACTAAAGGAGAGAAGATTTGAGATGATTAAAACTTAGCTGACCTTTTGTTTTTCTTCTTCATACATGTAGACATCTAATGTTGTTCCTTCTTTTCTTGACTTTGTGCAATCGGCAGCAACCCTTCTTGACTTTGGTGCAGTCAATAGCAACAATCTCCTACTTGAAGATCTGATTAACTTACTTGAAGATCTGATTGACAGTTAATCAGATCTTCACACCATTCTTTCTTCCTTGTTATTCCGTGTTGCTCATGCCTCCATCAGGTTACAGGAGTCAATCAGATCTTTGCACCATTCTTTCTTCATTTTCATTTCCATGTTGCTCATGTCTTCATCAGGCCATAAGAGGATCGACATCAAATAAATTTGTCAGTGTTGACTGCTTTCATCATAAAATCTGCAAGGTTGTCTTTAGTGAATTTTCCACATATCTACACTTACTTCTTCCACTTTCTCACGAACAAAGTAATAATGAACTCATATGTGTTTTGTTTTTTAATTAAAAATTGAATTCGTTGCAAGATGCAAGGCACTCTAATTGTCACAAAATAAAGAAATCTTCTCTTATTTGTGCCTTAGCTACTCCAATAGCATTTTCAACCAAACTATTTCTTTATTGGCTTGTGTAGCTGCTACATATTCTACTTCTGTTGTTGATATTGTTACAACTGACGGTGGTTTTGAGACCTAGCTTATAGTCCAGCCAGCTAATGTAAACACATAACTTGTGGTGAATTTACTGCCATCAAGATCGCTTTAATGTATCTAAAGACCTTTATAGCATTTCAATACTCTCTACCAAGATTCACCATGTATCGACTAACTACTCTCACTGCATGTGTAATATCTGTTTTTGTACAAATCATAACGAACATTAAGGTTCCCACTACTGATGCATACGATACTCGAGACATGTCCATCTTCTCATCTTCATTGTTATGACTTATGCTAGAGGATAACTTGAAGTTAATAAGAAGTAGGGTAGAACTTGGCTTGTAATCTTGCATCTTGATGCATCACAAGATCTTCTTTAGATAATTCTTCTGAGAAAGCCAAATCTTCCTATTTTTTCTATCTTGGTGAATTTGCATCCTTAGAATCTTATTTGTTGGTCTCAAGTCCTTCATTTCAAATTCCTTAGCCAACTAAGCCTTTAATTCTATAATACGATCTTTGTTGTGGCCTACTACCAACTTGTCGTCTATATACAGCAGTAGAATAGTGAAGTCATTTTCACCAAACCTCTTGAAATACACTCAAGGTTTTCCATTTAATATGCTATATCTAATGCTTATAATATAGGAATCAAATTTCTTGTACTAACACCTCGATGCCTGCTTTAGACCATACAGAGATTTGTTCAACCTGCAAACTAAGTTATCCTTTCCTGCTTCTTCAAAACCTCCTTGTTGGAGCATATAAATATCTTTTTCAAGATCTCTATGAAGAAATGTTGTCTTTATAACTAATTGCTCTAGATGTAAGTCAAACCTAGCACAATGTGTCAGTACTACTCGAACTCTCGTAAGTTGAACCACAAGAGAAAATATTTCACTAAATTCATTCTCTTCCTTAAGAGCATAGCCTTTCACTACCAATCTTGCACGATATTGCTCCAGCTAATCATCTCCATTTTGCTTGATCTTATATAGAATTTGTTGCCAATGGCCTTCCTTCCTTATGGTAGTGCCATAAGTTCCCAAGTCTTATTCTTATGAAGAGCTTCAATTCTTTCTTGCATTACTATCATCAATTGAGATGCATCTAAACTTGTGCCACTATCATCCTCAGTTAAAAGATAGTATGCAACATTGCCCTCTATAATCTAGTCTGAATGCCAATCTGGTCACATTTTTGGGTGATTTGATCGATGAGTCTCTAGAGTTTTAGACTCTATTCATTCTTGTACCTCGTTCTCTGATGCTTCTTCAGAAGAATCCATTCCTTTTTTACCTAAACAATAGTAGTCATTGAATCTTTCTTTGATGTGCAATCATCATCTCCTTTCTTTTGTTGCTCATCTGCAAAGATTATATTCGTGCTGATGATAACCTTATGGGTAGTGAGATACCACAAACAATACCTGTTCACTCCATTGGCATACCCTAAGAATAAGCATTTCTTAGATTTTTGATCTAGCTTCATAGTTTCTTAAGGATTGTACATCACATACATAGGACTTCCGAATATAAAGAGGTTTGAATAATTAACTAGCTTACCAGTCTACACCTCCATCTGTGTCTTCAACTTAATTGCAGTTGATGGGGCCTGATTTACCATATAACCAGTAGTACTGACTGCTTATACTCAGAAAGTCTTGTTTAAGCTTGCAGTTGCCAACATAACTCTAGTTCTCTCTAACAAAGTTTTATTTATCCGCTCTTAGACACCATTCTGCTGAGGAGTGTATGTCATTGTGAACTGTCTTTTAATACCTTCTTGCCTGCAGAATTGATTGAACTCATTGCCAGTGTATTCTCCTCCATTATCTGTCCTCAAATACTTGATCTTCTTTCCAGATTCAAGTTTTACCCGCACTTTGTATGCTTTGAAGACTAGAAACATATTTATCTTCCTCTTAATTGGATACACTCAACATTTCTTAGAATAATCATCAATGAAGGACACAAAGTACTTCGCTCCTCCCAAGGATGGAACTAGTGCTTATCATATATCAAATGAACTAATTCTAGATATGATTTGTTTTTAGAATTTGATGTGTTCAACTTCAACCGATATTGCTTACAAAGATGACTTTATGAGCCCTTAGAAGTAGCTTTTGCTCAACAAGAATCTCCATTGCTCAACAAGAATCTTCATTCCTTATTTAGATATATGTCTAAGTTTCTAATGCCAAATCATTGCATTTAAACATCCTAAAAAAACTGATGCTTCTGTCCAACAAAGTTTCTCCATTCAACATATACAAATTTGTAGCTATCTTTTCTTCCTTCATAAGTACAAGTGCACCTTGAATTATTTTTATGATCTTGTTTTCAATTTCAACCTTGCAACAAAGATCATCTAATTGTCCTAAAGATAACAAGTTCTTCTTCATTCCTTTTACATGTTGCACTTCATGGATAGTATGAATTGTACCATCATACAAATCCAGCTTGATGGTTCCTACACCAGTTATCTTTGAGGCATGATCATTACAACTGTACACAGATCCTCCTAAGACAGGTTCATAATGATAGAACGATTACCTCCAAGAGATCATGCGAAAAGTAGCTCCTGATTCGAAAAGTCATACACCAATAAATATTTTTCTGCTTTCATTTGCTGTCATTGCCTCACAACACAGGACATTACTATCATTTGAAGTGCTCGCCACATTTCCTTGAGGATTGGAATTTATCTTATTCTGATAATCCTTTTTTATGTGACCCTTTTTGCCATAGTTATAGGATCTTAAATTCTTCTTACTTCTTGACTTTCCCCTACCATGATTGTAGTTCTCACTTTGGTCACGTTCCGTTGTTTTCCATCTCATCACCATCAATGCCTCCACTTGTTGTGAAGTTGCTTGCATATCTTCCTTGTTTTTGTGTCGATTTTCTTCTTTAAGAGTAGCAGCTGCAACATCATCGAAGACTAGGTGGTTCGCATAGACATTATTTTTTAAATTGATGATGAGTTAATCATGCGAATTTATTAGACTTTGAAGTAGTAGTTCAGCATGTTCTTAAGGCTCTATTTTATGATCCAGTGATGTGAGTTGGGAAATAAGGCATTCAAGGTATTGATATGCTCTGTCACTAAAGTAGATATTGACATCCGAAGAGTGTAAAATTTTATCTTAAGGAAAATCTTGTTATGAAGTGACTTCGCCTTGTACAACTTAGTGAGATGATCCCAGATCTCCTTTATCATCTTCTTCTCCTCTATGCTTGACAACATCTCATTTGCTAATGTCAGACGAAGATTTGTGATAGCATTCATGTCCATCTCATTCCACTTATTATCATCTGTGAATATTGTGTCTTTCGCTAATAGCCACTAGGCAGTTATCTTTTCTCAAAATAGCCTTCATCTTCAATTTTCACAATGAGAAATTAATTTCATTGAACTCAATCTCAAATTTTACCGTCATTGCTTCCATCACTAACAAGACTTAGCTCCCGCTATTTTACATGAATAGTACCCATATATATGAATAGTATCATGCACATGAATAGTACCATACTCGTATATATAAATAGTACCATATACATAAATAGTATACCGGTTGCTACAGTGACTGCTACAATTGTGAATAGTAAAAATGTATGCTATAGTTGCCACCTTTCTTGGTTACTATTTTATTATTCACCAAATTTCACCGACTTCACTTGAAATCCTAACAGATTGCCCCAAAAAAGTTGTTGTAATTTTCTCATTAAGCTCTAATACCACTTGTTGTGAAAATTGACTAAATTAGAGGAAGTTCGCAGCTAAATAAGATTGAAAGAATAATAATGAAGAAATAAGCACACAAATTTTTACGTGAATAACCCCCAAACAAATTAAGGTAAAAATCATGGGCAACAAAAAAAAATTTCACTATGAAAAATTTAGGAGTTATAACCTCTCTTTATTTTACATGGAGAAACACTAACTCACTTAAGAAATAGGAGAAACACTCTCTAAACTATAGAGATTAAACTGAAGAAGAGAAGATTTGGGATGATTGAAACTAATTTGGGAACGCCTATTTATAGGCCTTCCATACGTCTGTAGCTGGCCTTATGTTTTTCTTCTTCATGCATATGGACATGCAATGTTCTTCCTTCTTTTCATGACGAGCTGTTGTGGATAGCAACAGCTGCTTGAGCGAGGAAATTAAACGCTTGCCAATAATCGCAGAATAATTTTACAAATTCCTTGTTGGACCATAATTTTGTATCCTCTAACAATATTCACATAATTAAAAAAAGAAATTTTAACTACAGTAAAAAAAATTTAATTATTTTAGAGAGAGTTTAACATAAAGTTTAACTTTTTTTTGTCTTCTCCTTTATCTAAAAATATTAAAATAAATTTAATTAAAATTAAAATTATGAGTAAAGTCTAAATTTAATTTGATAGTGAAAGTTTTTACTTAAACTTTTTAAACATTACAAGTAAGTCTAGTTAAATTTTAATTTATTATATATGTGATCCATTACATTAACAATGATTATATATTATAAATTTAATTATAAATTTTAATTTTAATTTATTTTTAATTCTCAAATTACATAAAAATAAAAATACTTTTGTTGAATAACTACATAATCTCATACATAAATTACAAACAACTAAATGGTTGTAAGAATATAAACTCTTATAGTAACACGAATCACTTATATATTTAATACTATATCCATCTATATATAGGCCATGTCTTTTGTAATAATGACTTTATGAGAAGATTTATAAGTTTTTTTTCACTGATCAATCATTCTGATATAACGTCTTATCACTCCACTATTATTTAATTAAGTAAACATTTCTCAATATATATTTAGATTATTGATGAGATCTTAGTTTCTTTTCCTACACAATGGCGTTATTGTTGGCACAATATAATACTATTGGTTTAAAATATTATGAAACGCTCTAAGTTTAGTGATGAACTTCTTCATTAATACAATTTCTTTTGCTACCTCAGACATTTAACTTCAATCATAGAAGTAATAATAGTTAGTTATTTTGAAACTTTTCCATCATAGCATATTACCAGTTAAAGTAAATATGTACCATGATTATGATCTACCACAATTTTGATCAAATTGAAAATAAACATCTAAATAACTTTGAACTCTCCTATTTTACACTTACAAGCTCATTAGTTTTGAAATCTACTTCTTGTCAGAGACACATATAAAATGGGCATAATAGTAAAATATAAAAATCTAAATAGACGAAGCAACCAAATCACTAACTTGTTGAGCTAGTTTATATCTGTATCATTCTCATTATCAATATCCATTTTTACCTTTCATCTTCACTACCAAGCATTTTCTTTAGTTGCTATCTTGATCATTTGTAAATCTCCATTAGTATGGGAACGTGATTCCATTAAAGGCCATAAGTTCAATTTTTAAGTAATGGTCTTTACTATTGTGCCTTTTAATTTTCTCTGGATTTTCTACCATCTATACCAAGCCCAAGAGCCATGGCCTGATAATCATATATGGATATATGTGGCCTCTTACTAGGTAGGAAAGCATGATGACTATTCTTTAATTAAGTATTAACATACTTTGCCTATGTGACTAGAATTTCCTTCATTCCTTTGGTTTTATTTTTTCTTGTCAAAGGTTAAGTTGTTTTATGGGTTATGGATTATAGGTTAATTTTGGATTTAAATTTATGTATATGTTCATGTGTACACTAAATATTATATGGATACCTAATTATGAAGTTAGAAGTGTGGTTTGTTAATCACATTATCAAATAACTAGTTGAGTCAATTTTTAAATTTGAATTGTATAAGATTTGAAAGTTTAGTTACTATATTGAAAATTTTAATGGTTTAACACTTAATTGAAAGAATCTCAAAATGTTAAGCACTTCTGAATATGCTATTCCTAAAAACATTAGTAGTAACATATTGTTTCATCATCAAAATCATAGGTTAAAACTTCACTTGGTCCAACAATCTCCCTTTTTATAATGAAAAGATATTTGGTGATGTTGTAAAAACTAAAAAGGCGTCGATTAAACTCCCCTTCTGCTAAAGCAATATGTAATACATGATACCCTTTAACTCATGCATCTAAATGATCAAGTTTTCAATGTCACCATTTTCTTCCTCTTTTGTCAACATTAAAAAAGGTATATGATATATAAATCTATAAGCATAAAAAGGGGGGAAAATGAAAAGCTTTCCTCTCCTCCTTTTATAAAACCTCTATCATGTAGGCAAAGAGTCCATACAAGGTGTTTTTCAAATAAATAAGGAAATTTTAAAGAGTTTATATACTAATTTAAAGATTGATAAATCTTTCTCCCCTATGTATATGTAACAATGTTTTCTCCTCATAAATATGTATGCTAAGTCAATATGCTTAAATATTATTAATCAAAAAGAAAAAATATATAATTCCTTTTATATTCCAATAATGACTAGCTCATTTTATTTATCACTTGGTTCAAAAATTAGTCTTTTGATACCAATTTTCTTATTTTGCTCATGCGAAGCCTTTTAGTGATTCTTCTTTTGAAATCAAATATTACAACTATCACTATTATTCCTTATTCAATATCAATCAAGGTGATATCAATTGTTGGTATTCATTTTATGCTACTCGATATTAACCTATAAGGTAAAAAAAAATCAATAAGTTATAAATATCCACACAAACTTAGGTCTATTGCGGTTAGTGTTTAAATTTTTTCAACCTATATCTTTTAGAGTTACTATTTAAAATTGACAAGATGCTTCATTGTATGATTAGACATAAACAAAGTAAAAAAATCCAAGCCTTACACCTTGATACAATAGAGGAACACATAACCATACTGGAATATAGGAAACCATCGCTTAAAAGATGTAATCTAGTATTGCAAGATCAATCAACATAAACTACTTTAAAATTAAATTGAACATCATCTTAATGTTGTAGTAATATGTGTAGTTCGATGGCTTACCGCATAAAGATCTTAATACATACAACGTCAACTTTAAGAAAAACGTTTAATTATTTGAGCACCTTGCTAATAGAAATTGATAAGATGCAAATGCAAATGAAGCATCTTATCAATTTCTACATCTTCTTCAAATAACTTGAATGCGCTATCCCTTTTTATAAACAAAGATTACACCTAAAATCAAAAGAAGCTAAGCACAAAAAAATAATCAAATAAAGAAAGAAAATAAAAAACAAAGAAATAACATAACTAGAGTAAAAATAAAGAAATAAAATAACTAAAGTAATAGTGTTCGATTAGCCATCAATTTATTCCCCTAAAACATTGTAAAAGACTTGTTGTCAAAATCATATTCTCTACTTAAGTATTTTTATCAAAAAAAATTACCCATAACCTAATACAAGTACACATATCATTTGGTAGTAATATAGTAGCAAATAAGGTATTGATTCCATAACGAAGCACTTAAAAACTAGTAAAATTTCTTACTATTACTTGACTAAATAATTAAAGAGAGTGATTGTTAATTGAGATTAAAAATAAAACAAAACTATACAAAAATAAACCAAACCAATATGAATAAATTAGATCAATTAATTAAGAGATGAAAATCAGATTGGACAAGCATCTAGATAAGCATCTTTTAATATCATCTTTATATGTATGATTCAATGTATTAAAAAGGTTTTATAATCTATACTGACAAAATT
This sequence comes from Erythroxylum pedicellare, assembly GCA_027563575.1. Taxonomy (NCBI): domain Eukaryota; kingdom Viridiplantae; phylum Streptophyta; class Magnoliopsida; order Malpighiales; family Erythroxylaceae; genus Erythroxylum; species Erythroxylum pedicellare. Next base: position 32,200,948 of record JAOQMP010000004.1, on the reverse strand, counting down.
TACTAACTTATGAAATTGCTCTCTATGAAATTACAATCACTTACATTCAAATTGATTAACTAATTCTCTATTCAATTAAAACCTTTAGGAACATATTAAGTTTTACAAAATTTACTAAAAGGTTTAACCCCAACACCAGAGAATTTATAGAAATCTATCTCTAGTACCCCATTCAACTCCTAGTATCTAAGCCCTATTCCACTCACAAACAAGTTTAAGATCTAATCTAAGCACTATCTTTAATTAAATTATCATTACAATCCATGATCTTTTTTTAAATAAAAAATAACTTCATAAATAAAACTAAATCAATCTGTACAATGACAACAACTAGGATTTCCTCCTTTGTAGATATATTTTAAGTTGTTAAACTTGAAAAATATAATCAAAAAATAGATTAAGTCCTGAAAAATATAATAATAAAATAAATGAAGCGTCTAGATGATCTCGATTTGTTAATGTGATCTGCTCAAATTTGATAAATCTGAGCTACTTCTTTCTTTAGAACGACTTCATGAAGCCTCTCTAAGGTCTTGTTGTCCTCTCGACAACTAATTATAATTCTAAAGCTAAAAAGAATGCAAAAGTCTTTTCAAAGAAGGCTTTTTAGGTGTACTTATATGAAATTTTAGCAACATACATAAGTCAAGACAAAATTGAGTTTCTCGCTACTTTTCATTTGAAAAATTACGTTAGCACAGACACACTCATGGATTCAACCATATATTTCACTATATCTTTCCTACACATGAACATTGACATGCTCATGTAACTAGTTGTGTTTTGTATTATTTCTCAACTTTAATTTCTAGGAATTACATGGGAATAACCACATTCATGTGTATGATCATGTTTTACAATTTTTTTTAGCGTCTTACAATATGAATTCCATCTACTTGCGTAATTAGCCATGCCAACTTTAAGTTCATAAGTCCTTTAACTTGCTCTTATAAATTGAAAAACATGACACATATTGATTCATTGGATTGGTCATGTCACTTTCTTATTATGAAACTCCCATTGTTGATGATCTTTTCATCATGGAATCTTCAAGAATCCTCATTTTAAACTTGTCTTCCTGATCGAATTCCCTAAAACAACATAATTGATAATATGTAGACATATGCCTTGTGCCTTTGATCACGTGTCAAATGCAAACATGGGCAATTACTCAACGAACTACTACAGACAATGTTGGAGGTTCCTATGGATTTAAAAAAATGATGTCTAAGTTAGTTTTTGATAGTATGAAGATGAGAGAAAATTAGAAGGATGAAAATTTGAATGGATCCCCTTTTTTTTAATCATATGTCTCCTATTGTTTCTCTATCTTAGGGTGTGCTATAGGAAAAGTTACATATTATTTTCATACATGTTGAGACCTTATATTACATGTATGGGAGATAGGATGATAAGAATGTGACAAAGAGAAATACATGTTATAGAGATAAAACAAACAATGTGTTGGAGAATCAGTTGAGATATTAAAAAGAGAACAAAATATGAACCTTATACTTTCGGTATGTTCAAAAGTATCTAACATTTTGAGATTTTTTCAATTTAGTGCCAAACTTTTGGTGACCAACCTTTTAAAACTTATGCAAATCAAGTTAAAAGGTTATTTTGTTAATGTAGCATGTCTACTAAATACTAAAGGTTAGTCACTAAATTGAAAATTTTTAAAAGATTAGCCACTGTTGAATATATTATTTTTACATTGTCTTGATAATGTCAAAGTTAAGACATGGGGTTCACTGATTTTGGGAGAAGAACTTGTCAATGAATATCGCCTCTCTTTGTCTACAAACTCCATTGTTCATTATCTTTTTCAACTTTTAGGTTACTGAACGACCTCAACTCTTGATCATTCTATTAACACATTGAGAGAGGCATTTGTGAGCTTGATGTTATAGCTAATACTGAATGAAGTGGTTACAGCTTTTATGATTACATCAAAATGTGCTTTGCTTTTTAATTATGGAACATGCAAAACTGATAAATAAAATAAAATGATAAACCATTGGAAAATAACAAAATGGATGAGTAAAAGGAATGGACCACACAAAATCAATTTGTTATGTTTGTCTATTTCTTAAGTAATTATACGGCTCAGGGAATGTCAATAAGTCTGAACTGAAAACAAGTGCAAATGCCCAATGACTATAAAGTTTGCTTGTTTTCCATTTGACATTCCTAAAAGGTTATCAAACCTCTTCACTTTCCAATTAGGGTCACTAAATAATAAAGATACTATGAAGCAGTATACATTATTATGAATTTATCTCATCGTTATTAAAGGAAGGTCATATATTTCAATTCTAAATTATAAATTAAACGATTTTGAAGTCAATTTTTAATCTTTACCGTGGAGAAAGATTATGACATTTTGGAACTTGTACAGTGATAAAACAAATTAGCCTGATTAAATGGACTTATAAACTCAGCAATCAGAAAGAAGAGGATCAAGCAGTGTTTAAGACGACATCTAATTGCGTGATTTATACAATTTAGAAAGAGAGAGATCAAAACTTTCGTGCTAGCTCTTTCACCTGCGCCGTAGAATAATTAGAGATTCACAATAGAATATACTCTAATTCATAACTGAAACATACGCTAGCAATATGATGTTAATTTTCAACTTGGGGTTTTCTAGATTAGCTCATAACTTCATGTTTATATCCAAGCATGAACAGGTTCTAAAGTAATCCTACGGGACTCGGGATTCATTCTCTTTATTCTAGTATTGGTTTACTAGTGGAACTCCCTGTATTAGTTTGCTTTTGTTTTTATTTTGAAAGGAATTATTCAAAAAATATGTTGAAACTAAGAAGGAAAACCCGCTACATTAAAAATGTTTGAGAAAAGAAATATTTTTCAAAATATGGTACAATTACGTACTATTTTTCAGTTATAGATAGTATAAGCCATTGGATGCACTCACGTGCCTCCAAAAAATTTTATATAAAAATATTATTATTTTAAGTTTCGGTTTTATAACAAATAAAATTTTACAAATTTAATAATAAAAATTTTATATATATTAAGATACCAAATAAAAATAAAATTTGAGTCTATTCATTTTTATTAAGATTACTATTATTTGGGCTCATGATTTTTTAAAATGAAAACCTACAAATAGAGAGATAAAAATCATATGCTTAATTGACTTTTTTATTGAGATTTTTTTAACCCTTTTGACTTCTTCAGCACACTACTTTTTATCTTTTTGGCTTCTTCTTTACCTAACTCCACGAGGACCACACCCAAAGCTTTCATCTTCTCCAAGTTGCAGTCTTTGAGTTGTCCCATCAAAGTAACAAGTAATTACCAACATTTGCCATAAATTCTGCATTTAAATAGTAAGTTAATTGATTCCTTTCTGTTCTTTTCAATATTTAGTTGATTGCTTTTTCTTTATATCTATATATGAAAATTTTAGTTCTTTTCAATATTTAGTTGATTGCTTTTTCTTTATATCTATATATGCAAATTTTACTTTTTGTTTGTGTATTTCATATTTTGCATATGTGTAAAGTATTATTTAAATAGTTTTAATTAGTTAATTTTTGTGAATAGATAATTTTTTGTTTATTTTGTATTCAATTTGTCCTCATATGACACTTTTATAATATCTTTTTATGTGGACATGTGAAACTCATGGAGTCATTGTAGCATATGTAGATTTTCTTTTATCAATTAGTAAAATATTCAAAAGAAAAAAAAAGAAAATTAGTAATTCAAAACATATAGGGAGAAATTCAATGATTCTCACCAATTTAGGGAGAAAAGGGAAAGAGAGCAAATAACAATTTTTTTTGAACTGATGAATGGGCAATGAAACAATGAGTGCTTAAGGATAATAAATAAAATGGAGGTTGCTGAAATATCAAATATGAAATTTATAATCAATTGAAAACAGTGATGGATTGGTGAATGTAGCTTTTTTTTCTTTTTGATAATAATGCAGCTATTGGTTCTTAAACAAACTTTTTTTTCTTACAACATTATTATTTCTTCATGTTCTTATGTACATATTTTATTTGTATATGATGATATCTTCTCTAATTACTTAACTTTGATTTCAGTTATAGACAAATTTCTCAAAAGATCTCTTACAAATAAGGACTCTAGCCTCAACCCTTTAAAGCATCCTCATTTAGAAGTTAATTTAGATGATCTTTCGTCTGATCCAGGATTGTGAAAAAATTTCAGATTATCATCATAATAACCGTGATAGAGTACGAAGATCTTATTAGCAAAAGTTCCATATCAACCTTTGAGAATAATTTTCCACAAAGAAAACTTGGAAATATTTATCGTAGATTTGTTTCATCTTGATTTAAAGAACATGACAATTGGTTAGAATATAGTGTTACAAACGATATGGGCTTTTGCTTATGTAGCTATCTTTTTAAGCCAGATATTGGAAGTTAAGCTGGTGATACTTTTGTTACTGATGGATTTAACAATTGGAAGAAAAAATGCAGATTTCATATTTATGTAGGAGGTCCTAATAACTCTCACAATATAGCTTGGAAGAAATCTCAAGATTTGATGAGTCAAAAACAACGTACTCAAGTTGCTTATGTTAATCAATCCAACCAAGCTTGAAAGGACTATTGTATCTAATTCACTACATCAATGGATTGCTCCTTAGAAACTTAAGGCAATGGGGAACAAGTGTTGTGAAGAAGCCAGACTGAAATTCCAATTGGAAGTTCCCCAAATATGTTTTGTAAGTTATGAGAATTGAGCCCTCCATACTGTTTATGACTTCCGAATGTTAGGCTTCAGAAATAGGGCCCAACATAATTACTCCTTATAATTTGCCTCCATAGATGTGTATGAAAGACACATATACAGTAGAACCTCTTTAAATTGATACTCGGTAAATTAATAAACTCTCTAAGATAAAAATTTTCTCCGGTCCCGATTGAGGCTAGTTGAAATTTTAACAAATTTCGATAAGATAATAAGATAATATATTTTCAAAATACCCTTATGTAAATATAGGGTCCCATTAACATCATAAATTAATAATTATATAAACTTACACAAATATAACTAAGACAATTTAGTGAAATATGATTCTAGTATTGTTTGTTTT
>JAOQMP010000004.1:32141774-32159525 GCA_027563575.1 Erythroxylum pedicellare | reverse complement strand
TTAAACATTCTAATTTAATCCTTCAACTTTCCTAATCACTCTATATTAAGACATTCATTAATTTTCTTAGCAAAAATTCCACATGGCATCCCACTTAGACATGCAAGTCAATTCTAAAGGTATATATAGCTATCATTTTGTTGATTCCACATAGGATTTTTGTTAAATACATCAATAAAGTCTTGATATAAAATGTTTAATGAAGGAGTGAATTAGGAAGCTTAATAGTTAGAGGAATAAAATAGAGAAAAGTGTAAAGCTAAAGGACTAAAATATGGTTGTCCTTTCATTATAATAACATAAATTGGTAGGTTTATTTGTATATCATTTGATAATTAATAATTTGTACCTTCAAAAAATTCACATGGTTTTATTGTGTTAGTGTGTGAATCATAATTAAGGTCCTAAGCACTTTAATCATATTACCAAAAATAGTTGACAGAAACATTCTCTTTGTAAAAGTATAAAGGGAAGGCTATGTAGCTATGTACATGATGAATCTTGCTAGACCCTCGTAAAGTAGGAAGTTTTGTACACTGGATACATTAACTAAAAATAGTTTAAGAAAATATTATTAAATACATTAAATAAGTTAAAATACATCTCATAAAATGAGCGTATTATCAAAGTAAAACACCCGTAAGAGCATATCATAAAGAGTTCAAATCCATTTACATTAATTTATATATAATCATTTAAAAATTTAAAAAGAAGTAGAACAATTCAAATAAGCTAGTTATTTGATTAGAAATGTTCTACAAATAAGTCATTGACTATGGTTAATAATTGGAAAAAGATGACTTTCTCTAAAAACAATTATTCAAAAAACCTCTTTAAAGAAGACTTCCTTTTCTAATATCCATATACGCTTGTGCCTTTCTTTAAGATCAAATGTCATTTTCTCTTATCATCCTTTCTTCTAGTCTTTTCTTCTCTTTTATATTCTTCTCTCTTTATTTTCTTTAGACTTGTTTTTTAACCATTTATTCTTAACGTGTTGATATTTTTATGCTTCATTACATGATTCTTCTAGAAATCTTGGATCCTCTTTCACATATATGTAATTTTTTGTTTATCTGTGTGATTTTTTAAAGAGCTATCTTATTAACTTTCTTTGCTCTAATGGGACATGTTATAATAACTTTGATAGTTTTTTTTAAACATATATGAATGGTTTGGATTTAATTTGTTATGGTGTTCTTATTTATAGTTATTTTGATAGATGCTTCTTTCTCTTTTTATGCCTTTCTCTCCTTTAACATAGTTTTTCTATATTAATAGATATGCTTCTATGGAAGCACTTACTCATGATTTGGTGATTATGTTATATCTAATTGTTGTATTATATTGTTATTACACTATAAATTATAAGTTAATGTTAGTATTGTTTTTTAATTTATCTAGTTATAATCTTGATTTTTGACTTTTAAATCTTGTTATGTCTTATTCATATTATTTTTAATGAATGTGTTCTTTTTATTAGAGAAAGAAGTGTTTAAATAAGTAATATCAAAGTTACATTTGTTTTGTTAATTAAGTATTAGCTAATGAAAATGCCAAGTCTTGGCTTTGATCTTGAAAGTTCATAATTTCAAATCTCACGATCAGGGATGGAACTTCGGCGTCGACTCGACTCGAGGTCAACACACCAAGCCTGACTTGAGACCTAACAACTATTGTAAAAAATGCTTCGTTTTGCAAAAATGATGCCATTTTATTTTTAATTTAAAAGTAAGAATGGATCAGATCGAGCCTAGTCGAGTTCGAGCTCGAATCTTGTTATTTCGAATCCAGTCAGGCTTGGTTTAGGACTCGGTGGCCCGGCCCGACCCATTGCCTCCCTACTCACAAACCCTTTTATCTTTAAAGGTAAGCATAGATCAACTAAAGTTTTAACCTATACCAAACTAACATATGGATCCAATCTATAGAGTATGATCATATTGGGCCTTTATGGTATGGGCTCATTCGGCCCATACGTGTAACCTAATCAAATTATATCTATATAACCTAATTAAGGTAGGACCAAATAACCTTATTTTGTATTAGTCAAGCCTACGACCATTGGTTAAGCCCACTAACTAAGGTCAAGCTTATTACCATATTATGTTGCAAGGTGATTAATAACATACAAAATGATTAAAATACAAAGTTAACAAAATAGGTCCATTGAACGCTCAAATTCATAAATATTACCATTAACCAATTAAAAGCTTATGCATCCCTCTAGACACACATATGGATGTAGCCACCCACCAACGAAGTTGTTATTAGAAAAAAATTCTTGAACTTTTTAATGAAATTTTATAAACTATTCCTATAATCCTTTTGGATGTGGGAGGTTTAGGAAAACTTTCTAAACTGTTAACAATATACAAAATACTAGTTTTCATAAATTATATGTCGAAGTAAACACATATTCAAATTAATAAAAGGAGTTTTATTTCTTTTGGGATGTAGGAGGTTTGGGAAAACCATTTAAACTATTTATTAATATACAAAACATTATTTGTTCTAAATGACATAATGAAACAAACACATATTCATATCACATGAGAGAGATCATAACGCATACCATCTACATCTACTATTAAAGATAGAAACATAATATATAAATCAGAATGGATTTATTAAAAAAAGATTTATATACAAATAAATATCAATATAATATTTTCCATAAATTTATTTATATATGTATCCCTAATCATATAAATAGTTATATAAAATTAATTACAAGATCTCCATAAATCAAAGTCTTTGAAACTACTTATTAAAAATCTTCTTTCTTTTTCAAAAGGTGCATATATTTATTTTCTACATGCATTTTCTAGTTTTCTTATATATTAGAGTTATTATGTTAATAATTATCTAATTAACATTATGAATCAAAATATATAACCCCTTTCATTAATTTTCTTTTCCATATTCATTAGTCCATGTAAAGATATACAAGACAATTTCTTATGTTGTGAGATAATTAACTAAAATTAAATTTAATGATTTTACGCATCATAGATATCATAGGTAAATCCTAATATAAGCCTTCAAATATGAAAAGGGGTATGTATTTATCTTAAATAAGGGGAAAATATATTTTTAATAATTTAATTTATGGTTTCTTATTTCAATCTTTCAATTATTAAACCTTTTTACTAAGTCATTGAAATTTATTAATTACTTTATATTATGACTTGTTAAAATATTTTTAATAGAAAAATTGTGTGACATCAAAAAATTTTAGGGTAAACATATAGATTAAAATAATGTGCATATCTAATTTAGATGCCACGTAAGATTTTCACTAATAAAGCTATTAACATAAAGTTAATAACAAAGTTTGAAAAAATTAAATGTTTTAATATTTGAAAATCTTAAACAAGAAATGAGGTTAAGTTGCAATACCAAAAATATAATCATCCCTATGTTGGAGATATGATTTAAAATTTGTTGTAGGAAATATGATTAAAAAATTGTAGCAAAAAAAAAAAACCCTCAACAAAATCTCAATATCAGTTGATTAGTTAGCTAGTTAATTGGGGATTTTTAACGTTTTTAGTTAACATGAATATATGTCAATAGTTTAATTTTCTACATTTAGTTATTTGTTAGCCTATAAATTGGCACTCCAATTTTGTTGACTGTGCATTGAATAAATAGTATTAATCCTTTACTTCTTTGTAGAAATTTTGTTTCTTTCCTTTATTTTTGCAGTAATATTTTTTAAAACAAACATTTGGTATTAAAGCAGCTTTGGTCATTTCTTCTTAAAAAATAACAACATTGTAGTCAACATAGCCCAACCTTTTATGCCAGTTTTCAGACGAGACAACTATGAATTCTGGAGTATCAAAATGAGAACATTGTTCAAGTCACAAGAGTTATAAGACTTGGTGAAATATGGCTATAATGAGCAGGATAAGGAGATTAGGCTGAGGGAAGAAAAAAAAAAAAGATTCAAAGGCTTTATTCTTCATACAACAAGTTGTAGATGACTTAATTTTCTTAAAAATTGCAGCAACCTTAACAACAAAGGAGGCATGGACAACTTTGCAGCTGATATTTCATAGCTCCTCTATAGTGGTCATAGTGAAGTTGCAGAAACTTAATCGAGAATTTAAAAACCTGCACATAAAGAATAATGAATCAGTGCAGGAATTCATGTCACGAGTAGAAATCATTGTCAACCAAATAAGGTCTTATGAAGACGATGTCGTGGAAAAAACTACTAAAAGTAAAGGAATTAGGAGTTCAACTCCAAAATTTGACCATATGGTTACAGTTATTAAGGAATCTAAGAACTTATTATCTTATTCCATGGATGAGTTGATAGGTTCATTACAATCTCTTGAAGCAAGAATCAATAGAACAAAAGAAAAGAATGTGGAAAAGCCATTCCAAGTAAAAGGAGAGAGTTTAAAGGAGTAGGGAAAATCTGCAAGATGTGGAAGAGGCAGAGGAGGATTTTGAGGAATAATTTATAATAAAAGTAAAGGAGCCAACAAAGGATTCAAACAGAGATCCAACAACAATAATAAGGGCAAAATCCAATGTCACCATTGTAAAATATATGGACATATGAAAGCTGCTTGATGGTTTAAAGATAAACAAGAAAATTTTGCAAAAGAAGTCGATGAAGAGAGCAAGCTATTTATGGCATATTTTGACACAACATACACACAAGATGAATTGTGGTTTATCAATAGCGATTGCTCCAATCATGTGAGTGGCAAGAAGTAGATATTTAAAGAGCTCGAACAATTTGACAAGACTCAAAAGAGGATGGTCAAATTAGGAGATGATCAAGAAGTGCAAGTGGAAGGGAAAGGAATAGTAGCCATCAAAACTAGCTATGGTAAATCCAAATTCTTATATAATTGGTTGTTAAAACTCCAACTATTTTTTTCCTGTTTTTTTTCCTTAATAATGCTATGGATGATATTGCCTTGGTTGTGGAAGAAAAAGATGAGTCCAAACTTTGGCACCTTTGGTATGAAAATCTAAATGTAAAAGGATTACGTAGTCACATGGAGTAAGTTATTACTTTCTTCTATTCATCGATGAATTTAGCAGAATGAGCTAGGTATATTTTCTAAAATCCAAATTAGAAACCTTTCAAAATTTTTAAAAATTCAAGGCATTAGGGGAAAATCAAATTGGAAAATGCATAAAGGTGTTTCATGTGGGTAGAGGCAATGAATTTTTATAGAAGGAGTTTAATCATTTTTGTGAAGAAAATAGAATTTGAAGGGAGCATACTGCACTATACATTTTGGAGTAGAACAAAGTAGCAGAATGTAAAAATAGAACATTGGTAGAGATGGCAAGAAGTCTCTTGAAAGGGAAAGGCCTTCCAAACCAATATTGGGCAGAAGCTATAACATTAGCATTGTACTTGTTGAATCTCTCCCTTAAAAAAGTTATCCAAAATATCACTCCATATGAAGCATAGAAAGGAACCAAACCCACTGTGAGTCATCTTAAATTTTTTGGATATATTGCTTATGTTTTAGTTAATGCTGGAAATTGCCAAAAATTATATGAGAAATCAGTTAAATGTATTCTTATGGGTTATTACACTGAGCCTAAAGCATATAAATTTTATAACCCTATAACTGGAAAGATAATTTTCAGTAGAAATGTAATGTTTAACAAGGCAGAAAGTTGGAATTGGAGTGGTAGCAATAGCAATAAGGAACATCAACATCAATTTCCCTTAATGGAAGAGCAAATTCAGCCTTAATTCCTACAATTTCAACTCCAACAACTTTATTAAATTTAGCTCCTGCTCAATGCAGTTCAACAACAATACCCAATGCAACTTCTAAAGCTATAAGCTCAAGCACATCCTCTAAAGAGACTTCGTCAAGGAAATTTAGATCATTAGGAGAGATTTATGAATGAAAGAAGTTTGCGTTAATTGTCCTAGATCTTATAAAATATGAGGAGGCAGTAGACAAATAAGAGTAGAGCCAAGCTATGAGAGAAGAGCTCATGTCCATTAAAAGGAATTCAACTTAGGAGCTAGTAAATCTGCCAAGTGGAAAGAAACTAATTAGTATGAAGTGGATATTGAAGGCAAAATTTTATACAGATAGTAGTATCCAAATGTACAAAGCTCAGTTGATCGTAAAAGGGTACTCCCCAAAACAAAGGATTGATTATAAGGAGACATTTTTTCCTATAACTTGATTCGAAACCATAAGACCTTTTTTGGAGTTGACGACATCTCAACTCAAATAGAAGGTGTATCAGCTTGATGTGAAGTCGAATTTTTTGAATGGAGAGTTTGAAGAAGAAGTCTATATTACACAACTAGAAGGTTTTGTAATTCATGGGAAAGAAGAAAAGGTGCATCTATTGAAGAAGACTTTTTACGGCTTAAAGCAAGCCCCAAGAGAATGATATGGCAAAGATGAAACATATTTCCAGCAAAATGGCCTTGTGAAAAGTGCAAATGAGCCCACTCTTTATTTAAAAACACTACAAGAGTTAAGATATTTAGTGAAACTTTTTGTAACTAACTATCATTTTGTCATAGATATAAGGTTCTTTGTGACAAAACAATTGATTGGCACTACTGTTTGCTGTGATAATTTGTTTTTTATCACTAATACAATGGTAATTATAATAATTTAATATCTTTCACAATTAAATTATCACTATTAATACATTAATAGTGTCAAAATTTCTTTTATCACTAAGTTTTGTCACTAAAAGCTTGTGCAATTTGGTGTCGAAGTAATTTTGGTGGGAATGAATTGCAATTATGACAAAACATATGTTAGTCACTAATGTTTTATATTTGTTGTGACAAAACATAGTTTGGTCAATAAAATATTTTTATCTTACTGTGACGAAACGGTTTACCATCATACGATATTTTACTTTTTTGTGACAAAAACTTTTGTCAATAAAAATTCAATTAGTTAGTTTCTAATTAATATTATCACAAAAAAGAAAGTATCGCTATGGTCACTACTATTCGTAATTTTTGTGACAAGAAATTTTGTTGTCATTTGATCATCAACTTTTTGTTGCAATGGTTATTGTCAATATAAATGTAACAAATTAATGATAACTATTTCTTGTGTAATAGCATATTAAAATTAATCACTCTAATGATTAATTTTTCATTATTATACGAAATTTAAAGATTAGAAACTACTTGTCATAGTTTTTCCTTTAATATTATTATTTGCAAACAAATTTAAATATTTTCTTATAAAATTTTCAAACTACATGAATTGATAATCCAAAAGTAATAGTTTACATATCAAAAGATATTTGCTAAACATAACCTTGAAATTTCATCAAAATAAATAAATGTTTAAATATAATGAAAATATTTATTGTATTGTTCATAATAATAATTATGAACAATAATTATTGTTTTGCATAATTGAAATCATAATTATAATTGTATTGTTTATAATAGTAATTACAATTATTTGCAACTGGAATATAATTTACATTTTATAATTTAAAAGTCTTCTATATGACGGTAGACTAAATTCTTTTTCTTTTAATATATGAATAATTTACTTAAGAAGTAAAATCGCAAGCTTCGGAGATGTTATGCTTCTAAAAGGGGAATAAATACATTAGAATTTAAAGAATTTATTAAATATGTAATAAATTAAATGTATAATAAATATGTTATTCATAGAATTTTGAAGGAAGTTCCTAAGCAATCCAACATTGACGTACACTTAAAATTATGGACACCAACCACGAAAAGCCATAAAAGCTCGATCAAAAATTTAAATTTGAAATTGAGCATTTGAAAGCGATATCATGGGAAAATGATAAGCATGGCCACATTGAAGTTTATTGGATGTTCCAACGTAGTCTAAAGTCAAGGTTTCAATTAAAATAGTGACGTATTAATATATTTATAGCCAATATGGTAACGCTATAGAGCCATAATCAACTACGCGCAGACAACCATCGAGCCCTAGACGCCGAACAAATTAGAAACACCATATATAAACTCTATCTCGCTTGTCATTTAAATTATATTTTAAATATTTTTTCATTATAAAAAAAGATCATTAAATTTAAATGTTTATTTTAATAATAATAAAATAATTAAATCCTAATATAATTATTACAGAGTAATCATCGAATCTCCTCCTAAAAATTCTTAATTTATTATTGATTCCTTTTCAATAGATGAGTTAAATAATTTCAAATACATTAATTATTTAGTGACTTTAATTTAATATAAATTGTAATTTTTTTATATTTATTTAGAGTTATAGAAATAACTACAATAAATAGTTATTGAATAATATTAATTTTGATTGTTATCATTAAGATAAAATGATATTTTTTGATAAATGAATGGCTCATCTTTTAGTGGGATTGTATTTATATTCTCATTTAAATGTTTCTAATTGTTATAATTAGTCAACTAAAAAATCTAAATTCCAATTACTAAATACATGAAAAAAGAAAAAGTCTGCTATTCTCATAAGTTTAGGTGGGGCTCATGCTAAGTATTTTAGGGATTGTAGATAAGAGTCGAAGCAAAGCTATTTTTTCCTCTGTAGGGTTTTTGATTTGCTTCACTTTCGCAATTTAGGGCTTCCTGTCCCTCCTTTAAAGCACAATCACAATGCTACACTTGTGCAAATGACAAAGCCATCTCGAGGCTGTGTATTGCTGCTGTCTGGTTCGGGTTCAGGTTCCTTGTCGCGCTAGTGGTCACGTTCCTACTTAAGATCAAGGTCAAGGTCTTATTCCCTTTTTAGTTCTCATTCTCGTTCTCGCTCATGATCTCTTTCACACTCTAGATCCTTCTCTTCCTTTTCCTATTTTCCATCTCGTAACGTTAGTTCTTATAGCCCAACTCCTCCTCCTCACTAAAAAAGGTGAGGTTTTGACCATACCAAAGTTAAAGTTTGCAATTTCATTTTCATCTATGAGAAAACCTAGTTATGCATATTATCTATTTGATTTTGCTTAAAAAAATCGAAGGGGTAGTATTTTCACAAACTTTCCAGTTTTATCGTGGACGTCTCTAGCATAAAGGAAAGCAAAAGTAATAAAAATAAAAAGCACCAAAAATTTGATAGTGCGGTTCGGTACACTTTGCTTATATCTACGGGGCCCTCACCCAGCTTAATATTTTCATAGAAGTACAATAGATTTACTCAATGTTTTATTGAGCCGACACTACTTAACCCTTGACACTATCTCTTAACCTCACTTTCTGTGAAAGAATTTTACACCCAATAGTACGACCACCTTATACTAACCTCGATAGAGAATTTACAAACATTGTTTATTAATAAAAACAATTAAACGAACAATTCAAGTGATTAAATAATTAGAAACAAAAACGAATACACTTGAGATAAAAACGAACAACTTCCCAATGAATTCAACTTCTTCAAAGATAAATTTGAAAGTTGTTCACCAAGTATACTACCATAGTCAACTGCTGGAATCTTCCCACGTTACTCCACTAGAAGATGGATTAGCTGCCAAATCTTAAAAACCACACTCAATTTACGTTGAAGAGAAGAGTGAACATGCAAAATCACAAACCAAAAACCACAGTTATATCCATCAACGATGCTAGACCAAGGAAAAACTCAGCTCCACTGAAGTCACGCAGGAGAGCCTAGGTTGCGTAAAAACCTAATAGAGAAACAGCTCCCACATAATTCACATAAGCCATACTAGAGACATACATGATACTAACCATGAAGAGTCATTCACCATCCAACCAAAAATCACCTACACACCTTCAGCTGTTAAGGAAATTCGATCAATGCTTAGACACACCAAAACTTACAGCCATACACCAAAACTTCAAACACACGTGTTGTATCACACCCCCTCTCAAGATAAACTTCAATCCAAGATAGGATTCTTTTTGAACTAGAAGATTATTCATATAGCTTTTGAATCGAAGTCATTATCCAATTAATATCTTATATGTCCAATTAATAAATAATGCCAAAACTAATTACTTAGATATATAACATATATCTTAACAATCTCCATCTTTTTGGCATTGTTTGTCACAAATATGAAACTCCCCCTAAATAACGTAATTGGACATATAAGTATCAAATTCACAATTCATATGACAAATAGTCCCCCTTAATCAAACATCAAGTTTCAAAGAACATCACAATTATCCAATCATCTAAATTTCTCCCCCTTAAGACAAAAAGATGCCAAAAAGTAAGAAGAATAGTCATGCATATATCTTGAAATCTCTCCCTGAATGGAGCATTCATCATAAACAATATTATGTCTCCCTTTTGGGATAAAACATTGTCAAAACTAAGACTGTCTTCAACATAATCAATCTCAATGAATAAAGAAATATAAAATTAGTAGTAGGTTAAGTGAAAAAATTATAAACACGCCAAGAAGACAATTTACCACCAATCAATACACATGCCAATATATCATTACTTACTTCAATTCCATCTCTGTAAGACTGATCAAATCCATAAACCCAAGCAATTAAAGATGAGTGTTGCCAGTGTAGTGAGAGAGAGAGAGATACTCGAGAGAGAGACCCACACTAATGAGAGAGCTGAAGAGTCTTCGATAGAGCCAAATAGAAGTCATAATGCAAACTGCTAAAACGATAGGATGACAATGGTAACATAAGAACTAAAGAACTAAAAAAGACAAAATTTTAAAAATAACACAAAAAATACTTCAAAAACGTAAAGTACATAGTCCCTTTTCCTTTAGAAGAAATTCAAACCTGACCTTATTCCTCTTCATATTATCTTTGTCATCGATTTCTTCTTTTGAAGTAACTGACTTTTCCTCTGTTTGACAGTTTCTTTAAAAGTAGTAACTAACTGTGAATCTGTTCAATTTCTTGTTTTTCCTTCACTATATTTTTCCCTTTCGAATCCAAGTGTGCTTCGGTACTATAGGCTACTGTTGGAAATTTAATGGAGAGAGTTTAGATTTTCGATTTTGACCCTTTTGAAACATCATTTGTAACAACTTGTAACATTTCGGTCTTACAAAAGTGACATATAGGTATGAACCTCCAATTTTTCTTTGAGATTTCTTCTTGGACAGATCTGGTCTTACCTATATAGCCAATGCCTTGAAGATCTCCTTTAGCCTTACCAATTTTCAACAATTTTTCTAGATTTTCGTCTCCTCCATTTAACATTCTTATTCCTTTTTCTGTACAGACCAACTGCAATTTGTTTTATTAAGCTCATCTAATGTAGACAACAACTTCTCTAGATCTTAAATGATGTTCTTTATGGAAGTATTTTCCTCCCTCAAATTCTCAATTTTCTTACATGTTTGGACCCATTGACTATACATTAACTCATAGACATCGTAAATACCTTCCTTTTTATCATCTGAAGTACTGACATCACTATCATAATATGAGATTGAACTTTGAGCCAAATCGTCTATGTTTTTTTCCAAAATTTCCTGATTTACTCATTTTTTATCTTCAATTACTTCCTTCTCGATTACTGTTAAACAAGTAACTTGACTTTTTTGTACAAAGTAACTAACACAACACTATTCACAGCTTCTTCTTCACTTCTGAATTCGTTATCACTCCAAGTGCTTGTATAGGATTTCCCTTTTCTCTTCTTCAAGATGCTAACATACTCCATTTGAACATGTCTGAAGCCTTAACACTTACGGCATTGAATTCTCTTTACCTTTCTTTCTCCCTTTTGAGTTTTGGCTTGTTATTTAAAGTTGTTGTTCGATGAACTCCCGTTGTTTTGCCTAAACTCGAGTCTATCATTTTCAGTCTCTTTAGGCACTCACTAAACTCTCATGTTAATAGATCTATATCCTCAATCTCGTCGGATCCATCTTGTACATCATTCATACCTTTTCTAGTTACAACCTGTAGTATCAATCCTTTGCTTCTTTCTTATTTACCCCTTAAAATATTCATTTCGAAATTTATAAGAATTCCAATTACCTTCTCCAATGACAGATCATTAATTTCATGGGCCTCCTCTGTTGCTACAATTGTTGGAATAAATCTTAGAGGTAATGACCTCAACGTTTTCTTGATTAGTTTTAGATTGGAATATTTCTTCCCGAGTTAATGTGCCTGATTTGCTATATCTAGCAATCTTTCATGAAAGTCTCCAATAGTCTCATTTTCATACATTTTCAGTTCTCTAAACGTCACAGCTAACATCTAAAGTTTTGACGCTATCACAGATTTGGACCCTTTATGAATATTCTGTACTGTATCCCACACTTCGTTAGCTGATTCACAAGCTGATATCATTAAGAAGCGTCCTTCATCAACAGCACTGAAAATTACGTACAATGCTTGTGAGTTTCCAAGTGCTCTTTCTTCTTTGGCTCTTGTCCATTCAAATGGATCTTTTAGAACTGTCTCTGCCTTATCGTCAGTAATCATCGGATGTGTCCAGCCATGTAATACCGAGTTCCATGCTATTGTTCACTGTGCCTGAATAAAGACTTTTATTTGTGATCTATGCAAGATAGTTAGATCCATCCAACAATGGTGGTCTAGTGATTGATGCATCCTCTTTTGTAGCTATGTTCGTGAAACTAGGATTTGCACCAATTTGCTACTAAGTTCTAAATCGGTAACCTTGCTTTGATACCAATTGAAAAAAACCAAAAGTGAAGTATTTTCTCAAACTTTCCAATTTTACCGTGGACATCTCTAGCACAAATGAAAACAAAAGCAATAAAAATGAAATAATAAAAAGAACTAAAATTTTGGTAATGCAATTCGGCACGCCTTGCCTATATCTATGGGGCCCTCACCTAGCTTAATACTTTCACCGAAGTATATTAGATTTACCCAAGGCTTTATTAAGCCGACACCTCTCAACTCTTGACACTATCTCTCAACTTCACTTCCCGTGAAAGAATTTCAAACCTAATAGTATGAGCACCTAGTACTAACCTCAACAGAGGATTTACACACACTATTTAATAATAAAGACAATTAAACGAACAACTTAAATGATTAAAATAACTAGAAAAAATGAATACATTTGAGATAAAAAGGAACAACTTCCCAATTAATTCAGCTTCTTCAAAGATAAATTTGAAAATTGTTCGCCAAGTATACTACCACAGTCAACTGTTGGAATCTTCCCATGTTACTTTACTAGAAGATGGATTAGTTGCCAAATCTTAGAAACCACACTCAATTTACGTTGAAGAGAAGAGTGAACATGCAAATCACAAAACAAAAATCACAATTCGATCCATTAATGATGCTAGACCAAGGAAAAACTCAACTCCACCAAAGTCACGCAGGAGAGCATAGGTTGTGTAAAAACCCAATAGAGAAATAGCTCCCACTTAATTCATATCAGCCATACTAGAGACATACACGATACTGACCATGAAGAGCCATTCTCCAACCAACAAAAAATCACCCACACACCTTCAGCTATTAAGGAACTTCGATCAATGCCTAGTCACACCAAAACTTACAGCCATATACCCAAACTTCACACACACATGATGTATCACACCCCCTCTTAAGATAGACTTCAATCCAAGATAGGATTCTTTCTCAACTAGAAGATTATCCATATAGCTTTTGAATCCAAGTCATTATCCAATTAATATCTTATATGTCTAATTAATAAATAATGCCAAAACCAATTACTTAGATATATAACATATATCCTAACATTGCTTATACGTTAAATTTTTTTGTTTAATTACACGACCTTCCTGAGGCTATGCAAGGTCGCTTATCACCTCCACAGTTTAAAAAAGCTTCTTCGCCTCCCAGGTAAAACTGTGTCCTGGTTGGTAACTCATGTTTAAATAAATATGTAGAGGACTTCTATTTCCTATTTTTTTTCGAAGCATATGATTTGGAGTGCTTTTTAGGTTAGGAAAAAGGTGGTTAATTATGGTGTAAGTTGGTAATGCGCTACTTTATGATGGATCGTCCATTTTTTCTTTTTTTGGTATATGCGTTTTGGAAAATAAGATGTGAATATGATAATTTTTTATTTTGCCACCTACACAATAGACATGTTATCAAAACATGGCATGGGATGTCTAGCGAATGTGGATGAAACTTGAACTTAATGTGTGATATTAAACCAGTTTACATAATAGTCACTTGATAGCCTGACCTGATAAGCTGATTGGAGAGAAAAACAAAACATTTATTCATTTAAATTTATATTTAGATTAATTTTTTATCAATTTAACTGTAACATCCCGTTTTCATACTAAGGGTTAGAACCCTAGATTTCTGCAATTGTGAAATAGCAGTGAGAGATTTGAAGAATGCATTTTATACTTATACATAATGTTAGCATCACATATGTGAATTTGAAATTTTACACATATTAAAATGACTGAACATGGATTCATTAATATTTCCAGGTATAACTGATTTCTGATTTATATATGTGGAATGTGATTTTTATGGAGAATTGTGGGGTTGAAATATTGAAAATTGATTTGGAGAGTGTATTTGTTGAGTTTGAATTTTTGGTAAATTTTTGGAATAATTTTAAAAAATGTTGATTATCATTATACTAGGAAAATTGCCAAGTGGCAAAATAACTGTTAAATGGTAGTAGAATTTATTGTCCAATGGCAATGGAAATTTTGGTGAATGATTTTAGGATTTATTGACAAGTGTCATTTAAAATAGGGAAGCAATTATAGTAAGAATTAGACATATGGCAAGTGACAACTTGCCAAAACATGCCTTAAGTCATTACTCTTTTAATTTTAAAAACCCTCCTTGTTGTCTCCCACGATGCTTTCATACATTTGAAAGACCATTAAAAGGTCTTGTATTTTGCTCTCTTCTTCTCCATTTTCGTGGCTTTGTCTTGTATTTTTCTCTCTTCTTCTCCATTTTTGTGGCTTTCTTCTTCTCCTTCTTAATGATTTTTGATGCCAATCTCCATTCATGTTGAACCTAGCCCTCTCACCTTTCACTTGCTACTCTTTCACCTTGCTCTCTCTTTCATTCTCACCGAAAACCCATCCCTACCACCTGGAGAAGATGAAGATCCTGTGATGTTTAAGAGTTAGGGCTAAGTGTATTTTTGAAGATTTGGAACTAGATCAAGGAAGTAGCTTGTTAATCTTCTTGGGTAATGTTAATAGAAGCATATTTGATGATTGTTAGAGGTTAAATGATCATAAAATGGGGATGGGCACATGCTAAAAACATGAATGAGGAATGTGGTAGATTCATGTCTTACTTTTATATGGATGATTATGAATGATTCATGAATTGATATAGAGATGTTTTAGAGTTAGAAGTAAAATGAAAGTGAAAATGAAATTGAATATATGTAGTAAGTTGATGATGAATGTATATATATGTGTATGCTCTGTTATTAGTGTTCATGATCAATCATGAACTATAATTTGCTTATGGATGATATTGAGTTGAAATGGAGTTAGAATGATAGGACAATAAGGAGAAATTGAATTAGAAATGATAGACAAGATTAAGGTAGTAAATGTAGTAAGTAAAGAGTTAGAATCTGGAAAATTGGAAGATGAGTCCTGATTGTGCTTCTGCGAAAGTTCGTTGCTGCCAACTCCTTGGTTCTCCGTGGCTAACTTGTAGGATTTTACGAGGAATTTTCCTCTTGGAAAAAGCTTGCTGCGGCCAATATTCCTGCACAGCTTAAACATACTTCGGTATTTTAGGCATAACTTATTTTGTGGTTATCCAAATGGAGTGATTTTTTATTTGAAGTAAACTACAGACATAGAGATACAAATTTTCTTCAGAAATATAGCTTTAATTCAATCTTTAAGAATTTCAATTTCTGGGTGGAAGTTGAATACAGGGCACTATTCTAGTATAAGAGTAATCCCAAAATGTTTTGGGTATAACTTTTAGATTACTAAACATAATTGAATGATCTTGTGACATTAGAAACTTAAGAGATAGCAAACAATTTTCTAGAAGAAAGTGTTGCCAAATTACTTCAGTTCCCTTGTCGGAATGTTCATGGAAAATAGACCTAAGGGTTTGGAATTTTGGAGATGTTATATGAAGAAATGAGAGTTTGGATAATTTTTGATCTTGTAAAGCTGGAATAACATTAGTGAATGAATTGTTGATATCAAAGTACCAAAGACATAAGTTTAATGGGAATAAAGATATACATATGAGTGTAGTTGTGATTCAAGGAAATGACTAATAGGTATCAAGTTAACGTGAATGAGAATTAATGCTTAAAATGAAATGACAAGTAATTGAGTAATAAAAATGAGAATGTGCATAAGTTGTGAAATTTGATAATATACCTAAGATTGTCATTGAGCATGCATTGTACGTAGTCTGTATACACATTTCTGCATAAATAAATGCTTATAATTGTGGAAAGTTGTTAATGTGTGTATTGCATAATTTTGATGTGCAAGATAAATGTTCGCATTCAGATGTTTTTAGATCATGAAATCTAATGCTAATTTGGAGCGTATTGTGGGTCAACTTAGATGGTCTTATCTTAAGTTTTGTTCTGTTTTAAATTTTGACATTGAATAATTATTGATATGATTGGTGTGAATGTGTTAATTCCAAACAATATATGTCCGAGGCGTTTGATGCATATGAAAATCATTAGAAGTGCTCCTTGTATGTAAATATGGAAGAAATATATGTTTTATCAACTTGATTATTGAATCCCAGACGGAGTTCTGAAGAAAAATGTGAATGTGTATATGAATGAGAAATGTGATTCTCAACTTAATAGTTGAATGTCAGACTAAGGTCTGATGATGAATGTGAAAGTGAATATGAATCCGAAATCATGTGATTGATTGAAATTATGAGAATGTGATGCATTCCATTATATGAACGCATGAAAGATAAAGGTTGTTGTGACCAGAGCTGCCAGTGAAAAAGAACTTAAAACTCAGAAAGTGAAAAAGAGTATCAGGCTTAGAAAGTAAAAAAGAGCCTCGGGCTCAGTTGTGAATGTACCCAGTATCCACTAAGGGATATGGGACATTATCTAATACAGCTAAGACATTATCTAATAAAAAAGCGCTCGGTCATAACAGAGTAATAAATGAAAGTGAGTCTCATATGAATTGCATATTCATTCAATATGTATGTTTGAATGATTGCAATATCCTGCTAACTTGTAATTGAATGAAAAAGTGAATGTTGTGAATAAAGTGATATGTGATTATATGATTGAGTGAGCCATCGAAAAAGGTTACTCACTGAGTTTGTAAAAACTAACCCAAAATTTGCAATATTTTCCAGGCTCAAAAGAGTTATCCCGTTAGGCTAACGGGAGTATTGCTACTGCATTCAAGTAAGAGATAAAGGTTAGGATCATTTCGCGCCTGCATTTGTATTTTCTTATTTTTGTATCGAATTGAGTCTTCTGCAATTATTGTACAAAGTGTATTTGAACATTTCTGCACGTAATAACTTTCCAAAGTGGAAAGGTTTGTCAATAAGAATAATAATAAATATGATTTGATGTTACGAAAGTAAAGACTGGGCCCAATTTGATTATTGATTTCCGCATACACGTGCATTGATTTAAAAAATTTTGTAATGAGTTCGATTGTTGATTGTTCTAGCATGCCACCCTCTGGGGTACATACTCGGATATCACTCAGGATGTCAGGTACGTGTCTTGTGAGAGTGGGATGCTACACATTTTGGTATCAAAGCCCAAATTTAGTATCTTACATGGGCATTTTTCAAAATATAAGCCAAGTTACATGCATTTTAGACGTGTCTTAGCATGTAACAGCAATTGATCT
>JAOQMP010000004.1:32099450-32112842 GCA_027563575.1 Erythroxylum pedicellare | reverse complement strand
ATATAAATAAATTTTAAATATAAAAATTTTATATTTTATTATTAAATATATATAATTTATTAATAATAATATAAAATATTATTAATTATTTAATAAAATTTATTATATTAAATATTACTATATTCTATTTAATATATTAATATTATGATTTGATCAGAGTTGATATGAAGAAAAATTATTGAAGATATATTAGATAATATGTATTTATTAGTTTACATTCCATCATAAACCCCCCAAATCGGAGGTTTCTTATTTTCACTGTTTAAGATGGAATGGAACGTAACATGAAACTCTCCGCTTCCATCTCAGTCCATTCCATTCCATTCCATTATAAAACTCTTAAACAAACAATAGAAGTGTGTTACGTTCCATCCCATCCCATTATTAACCTTCAAACCAAACATAGCCTCAGAGTTCACTTATGTTTAAAGTTTGGGGCCCAAAAAAGGAGAGATCAACCCCGATTTCTTATCAACCCTTATTAAGTCACCTTTTTGGTGAAATCTTTACGCGGTAGCTAAAATGTCGAAGGATCGTTACCATTGAGATCTCCTTGAATTTTAAGTTCAAACATCAGACTGAAAGTCCAGTGTTTTACCATTTTAAGCACCGTTTTAACATTGAACTAGTAAGCTAGATTAGCAAATGCAACATGCTCTCAAAGGTATATTCTCTACACTATTGAACAGAAAGGATTTAAGCATTTTTTACCAGTCAAAAGAACATCATCTAAAAATATGTTTCCAATGCGTTTTAGGTTTGGGGATGACGAGACACGTAAACACCCAATCATTACCCAGGAACTGCAAAATTTTGCATTTCTTAGATCATTGGAAGTTTTATGTTGCAGAAAATATATGAATCATTCAGAAGTCCGGAAGATCCGAGGTGTTCGCAAGTGTAACATGACGATTATATCATTTAGTAATTGCTCATCACAAAGAAATATGGACCTAGAAGCATGGTCTAGAAGAATTTGCATGAATCGACTACACGAGTTTACAAGTGATCATTCCTTTCCCCATGTAGCCATAATCATGCTTCCACCTGGAGAACTCCGGAAGAATATTTCGATTAGCTACTTCACTGATTCTGCATATGTAGTTGAGGCCCACCAGAAGTTCTGTAATTACAGCTTCGGTCCTTGATTGGTTGGCAAAATGAAGAGTCTGCACAAGAAGCACATTTGTTCCAAGCTCCTCCTGCTTCCTCTCAAAATTACGTTCAGCTTGCCAGCGTATCGTGTTAAGTGCTAGTGGCAACAACCAATCTAATATCCTTGCAAGAGCTACTCTCCACTCTGTTACAAGAGAATCGTTATAGATAGAAGGGGCAAGAGATTTGGCGTATATCTTGAGCCTGGACCTCAGAGAAGCTTTCAAAGTTCCTGGTAGCATATTGTACAGATCGCTTCGTGTATCTGTGTCAATTGCGTCAGACGATGAAGCTAGTCTCTGGATTAACACAATCAAATTTGCATAGTGAAAGGCCAAAGCAGCATCACCAAGAGTAGAAGATGGGGCAACAAACATTCGTTTCTTCGCATTTAAGACGGCTAATTTACAGTAGATTCTGTTGCTAAAAGAAATAGATACCAAACTTGCATTTTCAGCTTCAAAGCTTTTGAAATAATCACCCAAGATCTTCATCGGACCGCTCACGGATGACTTACATCGCCGCGCGAAAGTAGGATCCTTTTCACTAGCCATATATCCTTTGAAAGGTCCTACATGTGCCATCCGTTTGGTCTTCACGAGATTATTCTTCCCATTAAGTGTGGACAACTGCTGCAGAAGTTTTTGTTGCCTGTTGAATGCTTTAGCCGTCTCAGCACTCAGTTCTGACATCAATCTTGACTTCCCAAGAGGTCCTGGAGTTGGAGGTAAACCATTCATAATGTACTCTGAAGGATGTACTGCAGTGTGCATAACAACAGAAAAAGAATGGGAACGAGAAAGAATGTCGGAATTCATCTGTTCGCATTTGTTGTTATGTTCCACAAGTGTCAGGTGATTAATCTCAAAGGCATGTTTGATTCTCTCTAGTATTGTCAAAAGTGATCTTGCCAAGAGTCGGACAACATAATCATATGTTCGACCCCATGGAGACATCTCTTGCAGACATGTCACCGTCTGGCGATGGAGTATTAACCTCTGCTCAGCATCAAGCAACTTCCGTCTATCTATGCAGTCATTGGCCTGCATTCTCCTAAATGTTTGTTCAAGCTCTACAAGAACTTCCAGCTCTTCAGATAATTGAAAGGTTATTGCTATAAATTTCTCCATTTTCTTAATTTTCCTCTCCATTTTCTTCACTCTATAACTCCATCCAGACCATTGAAGATGATTCTGAATTGGGTCATTCACGAAATCCCCAAAACAACGGAAAAAAGGGTCTGTGCACTTTGTCCCATACATAGCCACTGATCTTGCTAGGAGTACCAAAGTCTCCATGATCTCGTTTAAAGCAAGTTCCATTAGGTAATTACTGTCGTCTGAGACAAGCTTTTTAATCCCAACTGAATTTACGAACTCCTTCCTCAATCCGCACATCCCACTGTCACTCAGGTAATGCCATAAGTTAACGATCTTGGACATCAAGCTCACAACTTCAAATGCCATTATTCCAATTTTCATCTTGGCTGTCTCTGGAGTGCCCTTCCCTGAATGCCTCCGCAGAACAGAAAACCTTGAGTCAGTCACCTTGTCTTTCCTCATGGTGAATGACTTGTGAAAGCTGCATGTAAATACAAGAGATGGCTACAGAATCTGCAAAAAGGTTCAAAACAAAGCAGGAAGAATAGAGCATTAAGCATAATATCATTAAAGGAGTTGAATATCGCAAAATCATCTCTAGTGCTTGTAAAGTGTATGGCTACTTCGATACAAAAGCTGTTTTTTCATTTCATTTCTTTCATTCCATTCTTCTTTTTGTTCTTTGATTTTTTGGCAACTACTCCACTACGATTTGAAGTACCAGCAATTCTATATAAAGAAACATCTAAATCAAAACCACAAACCTCCAATAAAATTCAAGAACTTGCTATTGTTCTTGGCTTTTACTATCACCAACAGAACATAAATTGCTCAGTCCATGTCAGAAATCCAAAACTTGGAGAACCGAAGAACAGAAAACCAGCAAAACGGAGTTCTAGCCAACCCGAGAGTCCGAAATGGTCTCCCTAATAGGCAGCGCGCTCAAGACTAGCGTGTAACATATAACACGACTAGTCAATGTAAAGAGTTATGAAGAATGAAGTTGCGTAAGATCGAACCTCCAGAAGACCAGTGTCATCATATAACAAAACAGACGGGAGAGACTAGAAGAATTTAACTGAAGAGCGTAACAAAATGATAGAGACAATGAGGCAACGACAAACTGAAATTTCGAGTAGTTCAATGTCATATGCGTCAGGATCAGTTCGTGAGCTAATGCTTGACAGCAACAATTTTACATTATTCATTGACTAGCTTACAGCTCTTCTCGTTCTGGATCTAGTCTTCCTCCTTTTCTTTTCTTTTGGACGTAACATGGGAATCGCACTCAAAATTTGTTTGATTCGAGCCGTTTGAGTGTGTTGTATACATATTTGTTTCAAGCTTCTAGTTGAATTATGTGAATGAGATATACACGTCAACTCTCTAACATCGAGTTTAAAGGTTAAGTTACCTCGAGCCTTATATTGGTATAGAGATTAAAGACTTCAGCTCTTTCAAACTTGGAACATAAAAAGCTAGAGATCACCAATGAATCCGATACTTAACAAAGCTTTAAAGTGCACTTTAATGTATAAAACAACAATTAAACAGTTGTACATTAGACTATAAATAAATCTCCTCTGGAATGCATATATACTTTTGGTCAAGCATTGAAATCCAGAAAAAGAAAAGTTCCGAGGACACGAATTCAGTTGTTCATATCTGACGAGACACTCTAGGATACTTTGTCTAATTTGAGGTGTTGGTTATAGGAGCTTGGGCGACATGAATTAAGAAATAGTTATTGTGGTCAATGATCATAACAGAAACGTACGCAAGAGGAACTTCCTTATCGAGATTGTAAAACTGAGGCAAGTTGGAGAATTTATAAGGATTATGCAAATCCAATCGTCGTCAAACAAATTCGGCATTTGCCGTTTCGATGGTAACTAGGGCACTTGGGCCATTTTGAGTTCTTGAGGGTAGTAAACAAAACCCAATACTTATGTAGTTCCTGTTATCCAAATATGCACCCATTGTTTTTTCTTTAATAATAGAAATTTAGGAATCGTGAATTGGTACAATTTTTTTTTCAAATTAGTTATTTTATAATATTTTTGTAAATGTTTACATAAATTATTTATTTATTATATATTTTAAATAAATTATATATAATCGTAAAACACCTTCAATATTTGAGAAATCCTCATTTGTATTTTTTAATATCTTGACTTTCCTTGTGCCCTCTATAGTCTGTATGGATGGATGAATATTTATTTGTGTGAGTGGAAATCAAAATCTTATATTTCTGTTTTTCACCAAGTAAACAATTTGGATAAATAAATTTAAAGGTAAATTACATTGATTCCATTATTAAATTTATAACAAAAACAAGAGATCGATCCCTTTATTTTAAGAATAAGGCTGCGTATTATCGAAGTTCTCCGAATCTCGCGTTTTAATGAGATTTCAATTAGATGTTAAAGACGATGTATTTGAAGAATATCCCAATTCTAGAAGAAATTCTTTGATTCTATGCAACATTCCAAATCTGACGACCCAATTGATATTGGTAATATAATACAACCAATCTCATCTTTATTATATAATATTAAGCTACACTTAATTGCTAGATTTACGATCTTATCTTATTTGTTTTATTCTGTGTCTGTGAATAATGACGATGTAATGAGGTTATCACAAGCTTCGACCGGCCCGTAGCTTGTATAACCTTCTTAGCACAAATATTATAAACCCTTTTTGGTAAGACATTATGATGTGGATGATGAACTGAATTTCTGGCTAGATAAACACCGTCTAGCTTCAAGAATAAGGTTAAGCATACGCCAACCCAATGCATAATCCGTGTGAAATCTATGTTGATCAGCTGAAAGAGCATAAGATCGGAAAGCCTAGAAACATTGAAAGTTTAATTGAGATTACTTTGAACGAATGGTAAAAGTTTGAATCATATATGCATATTGACTAACGACAAATGAAAAGGGGAAATTGGTTGGTGTATGGACTCTATCCATACATTCCAACATTTGAAGTAATTATGATTGTGAAATAAAATTGGTCATGCCATGGATTTAATTATCTGCTTTATTGACAGTTGTCATCAACCTTTAAAAGGCATCTATATATATAGATAATAATCCAACTTTAATGTTTTTCTTCACTAGCATGTGGAAGAGATAATTGTTGGGGGCGTCCCGAATGATGATTCTTTGACCCAAGTACAAGTTACTTTCAAGCATGTCAATTAACAAGCAGTCAACAGAAATTACAAAACCACTTGTTACCTACAAATTATTTATGTGTTAAAAGTGTAGGTTTAGGAGGGCCTAAGTGCGAATTCAGTCGACCTTGTGAAATGCCACATAAGAGGTTGGGAAAAGGTTGAGGGTAGGATGAACTGAGAAACACAAAAAAAAAGTGGAGATTTGGAGCAGGCGTGACGGAGTCTTGAGCGGAATCAACCCACATGGGATTGAATTTAACCCCCCGAAAAAGAGGAATTTATTCAATAAATTAATTATCAACTTTATTTATATTTCTACTACTATTAAGTAAGTACTAAGCAAATATCTAGAATGGTCCCCCCCCCCTACATCTCTATAGTTGTGCAGGTCATAAAAACTCACACCGGTCCCTTTCTCTTTTTTCTTTTCTCCTCTCAATTTGGACTACAATAAGATGCTTTTTATTGGGACTTATCAAATACTGCTTCTCTCTTTTTTAATTAATTGCACTGCTTTCGGAATATTTTTTTAAAAAATTGGGTGGCAGGGAAGGGAACTGTCAACGGAGAATTAAATAATTTGAGACGAAAATAACAATATAATACACATTGTGTTTGTAACTCTTTTACCCTTCACATGCGTGTCACTACTGAATACCTCCTTTTCAATACTCCATCACTTTCTGTAATTTATTATTATTTTCATATATAGGCCTGCAACTAAGTACAGATAAGCTTTTAATTTATTTAAAATTAAATTATTTTTACAAAATTTTCTTTTTTGAAAAAAAAAGATAAGAAAATGTTATGCAAGCTACGGCCCTTTTCTTTTTCTTTCTTTGCTTTATTTAAATGCTAATAGTTGTTTTCAGATCAAGGGTACACTACGTAAGTATAAACAATATTCCTTCTTATTTAAGCTATCTTACTTCAATTTTATTCACATGCCACAAGATTTATTATAATCTTTGTTACAATAATAAAATTGTTTAGTATTACATCTACTATATATGGAATCAGCGTAAATTAGATTAACTTCAACAAGTACTACCATCAGCTTACATAAAAATACTTACAGGTTAATTAAAAAAATCTAAAAATTTACTTAATTTTACAATTATAATTCAAATTTCAAAATTAATAATTAAATATTCCAATTTTTATTTTTTAAAATTATAGTCCAATGTTAATATTTTGTTGATGTTACCAACATGACTTGTTACATAATACAAAAACCCTAAACATTTATACAAGTCATACTTAATTAAACTAAGTTGATTTGAAATTGAAATCCCTAAATCACTATAATTGCAAAACCTTAAATTAGTTCGTTCTCTCACAAAAATAAAGAGAGCTTAGGGTAATAAATTGAAATTTCATTCAAATTGTTAGAAACTTTACCGTTGTCGTTTCACATCGGCATGACGGAGTTTGAGTTAGAGATTTTAATCATTTAACGATGTATTTTAATTAACTTAATTAAGTGTCTGTTTGGATGAGCTTATATTAGTAGAGCTTTTTTTAGAAGAGCTTTTCTAAGACATCAGTTGACTGTTTGACCGTCATTTAAAAAAGAAATTTTTTGAAATGGCTTCACACAATAGACTGTTTAACAACATAAAAATAAAAAATACTTTTAATTTTAACTATATTTTATTTTGTAATAAAAATTATTTATGCATATAAATGTTATTTAAAATATATTAAACAATATGCAAAAGAACAATATATTAATTATTATATAATTTTAAATCGTATGAAATATAAATGAAAATATATCTAACCAAATCTTTTATATGGATTACAACATAAGTAAAATTAATATAAAAAATAAATATTAAAACGTATAAAAAAGTCAAATAATATTATATAAATCTCCAAATAAACGTGAAGGTGTGTTTGTGGGTATTGTAGAAATTATGTACAAAATATAAGGATAAAAGGGACTAAAAATTGGACACATTAATTGATCTGAAAAATCTAACTAGAAAAGTATTTTTTTCGAGGATTCTAAATTTGAACTTCTTAAAAATTATATTTTAGTTGTCAACAAAGTTATATCTACTAAAAAAACTTTTTTTTAGTAAAACACTCATTTTAAAAAAGATCTTATTATGAAAAAAAATTCTTATTCATCCTCAAAAATCTTAACCAAATAGTTACTAAGTTTAACGTGAACGTTAATGAAAATACTAATTTTAGGTTATAATTAAAAAAATGGAAAGTTTGATTATTTAATAATTATAAGTAAAGTTTGCGATTTTTTATTAGCTTTATTTCTATATATAATTCATGAATAATCTTCTTTATGCTTTGTCCCTTATCCCTTAGCATCTGTAGGGATTCGACAACTTTCAATTCTTGTTTCTTTTTCTAGAAAAGGAAAGTAAAATTTTGAATTTGGACCACTTGGTAATGACCATTATGACAACTGAAGAAAGAGTCAAATTAATGGCTTATATTACACCTCGAGAAAATAAAAGAAAACGAAAAAGCTTATGTTGTCATTTGCCGACGAAATGAAAACCTTTTTTTTATATAAAAACAAAAATTGTGTTAAAATAATGTAAACAGTCTTTTTTTTAAAATATTTATAAAGGGATCATTTTTGTGAATTAAATATATAATTTTCGGTTAAAAAAGAGCAATTTTATTTATTATTCCAAGACTCACATTCTATTTAAAAGATTATAAAACCATGTTGTAGGATTTAAAATTTTTAAAATTTTATACTACTTCATCAATTATATATTTGGTTAATAGCATGATAAGTTACTATTAAATTAAAGATTTATATTTATATTTGTTTTATTCATATATTAAATTAAAATTTGTTGGATTTCAATGCAATAATATTTTTTAATAACATGAGAGGGAAGAAATAGCAACAAAGATTAAAAAATAACATATTTATTTAAAAGTAAAAGATAAGAACCCTTTTTTATTATTACATTCATTTAAAAATATTTTATTACTCTAAATTATTAAAAACGTTTTGGTGATGTTAAACTAAAAGACATTTTCATTAAGTTTTTGTTAAATTATTTTAATGTTATTTTATTTGTCATAACAACAAGGTTTTTTTGTTTTACAAGCTTCATGTTATAATGACTCCTCAACTAAACGGTTAATTGATTAAAACACATAAATCCGATTATAAAAAATAACAAAACTTATAAAGAAATAACATTTAAAGCGGCATATAAAGAAATGAAAAAAGAGAGAGAAATTATTAGTTTCTTTGTACATAAACCCACCATTTCAGTCCCAAGATCACCGCTATTTAATTCCTTGTTTAATAGAAGTAAACGTGTTTGGTGGAGTTGTTTTAATTTTCCATCATCAATTTGGGGGCAAAAACAACTAACTC
The DNA here is from genome assembly GCA_027563575.1 of Erythroxylum pedicellare. NCBI lineage: Eukaryota > Viridiplantae > Streptophyta > Magnoliopsida > Malpighiales > Erythroxylaceae > Erythroxylum > Erythroxylum pedicellare. The sequence goes on along the minus strand of JAOQMP010000004.1, from coordinate 32,104,030 downwards.
TTACCTATTGTACAACCACAATATTAATGTAAGATAACATCTGTCATTTTCTCAACTAATACCTCTTTTCCCCCATTTTTAATTAACCCACTTTTTCTCCGTTTTCAACATCCTTATTATCAAAAAATTACCTTAAAACCTAATCCTTCTTATTCATATATATATATATATATATATACTATTGTCATTCCTCAAATCTTGACATGTGCAATATCTCCAATTTTGTACAATCTTCATTGCATGTACAATACGGAGTCATTTCAATTATGCTTCCTCACCTACCTTCAACCACGTTATTCACCGTATAAGTTAAGAATTCATCAAAATTAGAAGGTTCACCCTATAGGGACATTAGATCAGGAGCATATACTGGATACTAAGGACTGACGCAGGGAATCAGGAGCCGTTTATACTTTAGCAGCGTATGATTTTTGCGTGTGATGTACAGTCCGGGCCGTCAACGGTCTCACCGACAGCTTTTATGAAACGGTTTGCTTTTTGCAGGACGGTGAATTAGATTTTTGTCATTCTGTTTTTTATTGAGAACTAAAACAGTCTACATATGAGAAAATAGTTAATGTGTTAAAAGAAGAGCTTAATTAATAGGGGCATGAAGGAAGGGTGCCCCAACGACCTTTATTAACTTGCAATTCCAGACTACAATAATGTTAAGTAACGTAAGTTTGGGATTTGTACTTTTTCTGGCTTACTATTATTAAAATCAGAGAAAAGTAAAAGCATTATTTTATGGCGGGTTTCTTGCTTTAACAGCACATCACTATTTTGACTGCAAGGTCGCTATTTTATTTTTTCTTCAAAAATATCTGCTTATTTCAATATTGCCTTCAAATATGAATTTCTCTCCCTTTTACTAAACTGCCCCTTATGTCCTCAAGACTTCAAAAAAATTACGCAACACACTTTCAATATATTAACCTACCGAGTTCTTAATTTACAATCTCCTTTTTCTAAATTAAAAAGCTAGCTGAAATAGGATGTTTCCACTTTTTGAGTTTGGGGTAATATAGTAATTGTGAACAAAAGATTGTGGAGTCCAGACAAGACAAAGACCCAAGTTTCCAAGTCCCCATTTCTTCTCCCATTAATACAACAAGGAGAAGAAGAAGGGAAAATAAATTACGCATTACAACTTCGACCCTGGCGCCATTTTCCAGTGCCTCTCTCTCTGTTCAAACTCTACTTCACTTTACTTATCTTCGCTTCAAGTTCTACTGAACACCAACTCTCTCTTTTTCTCTACAACTTCACTAACACAGGTTTGATGGAGGAAAAGGAGAGCACTCTTTCGGGCTCGCTGGGGAACAACTCGGAGGCCGACTCGCCAACGCCGGTGAGCAGCGTGGCAGTGATGACGACTGGTCCTCCGCAAGTCAACATGAACGTGGCTGCTGCTGCTGTTGCAGAGAACATAACCAGTAATAGTGCAGCAACGCCGCCGACTATAGGAAGCGGAATTGGTGGTAGTGGTGGTGGTGGTAGTGTGGATTTGTTTGGGAAAAAGAAGAGAGGAAGGCCGAGGAAGTATGATGCAGATGGTAACCTTAGGGTTCCGGCGACGTTACAGCAAGCTAGAGTGGTAAGTTCGCCGGCGGGCTTCTCTTTTTCGCCGTCGTCTCCGCTGTCCGACCAGTCTTTCTCGTCGTCAAAAAGAGGTCGTGGTCGGCCTCCGGGTTCCGGCAACTGGCAGCTCCTTGCTTCTTTAGGTGAGTTTCAAGGAACCGCAATAATGTTTTTTTATTTTTGCTTTTATGTTTTGGGGGTTTCTGGAAAATGGAAAAAAGTTGAAAAGATTGTTGGGTGATGAAAAAGTGATTTTATGAACTGTTAAGATTTGCTTTGTTTCGTGCCGTGCAAGTACTGCTTGGTTGCTCAGAAAATGTGAACTGAAAAGAGCCCAAAGCCTAACTTTGAGGTGCTCTGGCGAGCTAATGCGTATTTTAGCATAATAATCAATTTCCTTTTATGGAATGAAAGCGGTGCCGAAAGGTTCAAACTTATCATCCTTTTCTTATGTTTATCACCAACCGACCTACCCTGTTTTAATTATATTCTATTATAAGGAAAAAGAAAAATGATCAGCATGCGAGTTTATTGGGTTTTTCTACTAGAGGGAATGGACAAATAATTTTTGATTAAGCTCAAAAGTCATACATAAGTCCATAGCTAATTAAATTTCAATAAATTGAAACAAGTTTCGTCCTTTTTTCTGGCTTTACATACATAAAATTAGGTTGTTAGGGTTTTGGTTTTGAAAGAAAACAAAGAGAGTTGGTACTGCACCTCGTGAAAGAGAATACTGCTTTTCCAATCCCGAAACCTTTTTGTTAAGAACAAAAATAGACATAGTACATTTTGAAGCTTGATTAAATTTGACTTATATGCTGTTTTTGTTTTGTGGAGGTGAGCTGTTTGCAAACACTGCAGGAGGGGACTTCACTCCTCATGTGGTAACTGTCAATACTGGAGAGGTAGTACATTGATATTTATGCTTCTTTTACTTTGCCAATCTACTGTCTTCAGTACTTGCGGTAGTGACAATTGAAGAACGCTTCACTTCACTTTGGTCACTTCACTGGTACTTGCAGGATGTTGCAGGCAAAATCCTCTCATTTTCTCAGAAGGGTCCTCGGGGAGTTTGTGTTCTCTCAGCCAATGGAGCTGTTTCTAATGTTACCATTCGCCAACCAGGCTCTTCTGGTGGTATCTTAACATACGAGGCATGGTTTTGGTCTTTTTAACTCTTTTAATTTTGTTATGCATTCTCTCTTTACTAGCTCATTTGCAAATGAAAAAAAGTAGTAGAAAAAATTTTCAGCTAAGAGCAGTTGTCAAATAACCACTAGGTACGAAACAAATTGATTAATAGAACCGTTTGCTGAGAATGTTAATTCTTATACTTTTGCAGGGCCGATTTGAAATACTATCTCTATCTGGGTCATTCACGGTAACTGAAACTGGTGGTGTACGGAGTAGGACTGGTGGTTTAAGCGTTTCATTGGCTGGTCCTGATGGTCGTGTTATAGGTGGTGGTGTTGCCGGATTATTACTTGCTGCTAGTCCTATCCAAGTAAGCCCTCATCTTCATTTAATTTAATCATTAATCTATGGATCTAGATTTCTACGATTGAGTATTAATTGATGATTTTTAATTTCACTATTAAATTCACGTATGTTCTGCAAACGTTGACATTGGTTTCTGTCTGCATAGATTGTTATCGGTAGCTTCATGCCAAATGGCTTCAAAGTACAGAAAAGGAAGCATTATCGCGAGCATACAACGGCATCTGTAGTCTCCAGTCCCCCAGGTTATGTGACCTCTGCAAGCCCAATCTCACAGGCCCCTGCATCAGTAATAGACATGGGCATTCAACCTGCTTGTGCTCCATTACTAGTGCATAGTCATGGAGGAACAGACAGCAACATAAATGAAAAACAGCAAATACCAAGTGCTACGAACTTCAATAGTGTCTGTTTGAATGGAACAGAGCCTACATCGAATCAGAGACCTTCTCCTGACATCAATGTGTCTCTTCCTAGCGAAGAGGATGTGCAAGGTATGTTATTTGTCTAACAGGTTCTTGGTTCACTGGAAAAGAGTTTCCTGAGATGAAATCTGGTGCTTATTAGCTTGAAAGACAATCTCCATTTCAGGTATTATTAGGGTCCAAGGCTGACAAGGCAAATGAGTGACTAATTCTATTTGTGCAATTTGTTGTGGCATATCTGATTTTACTGACAAATTGTTATCCTGTCTGATAGCTAGATTCGTAGGACCTCAGGCTCAGCAGCCCCTTTTTATGCTGCGCAATCTTATTGTTGGAGCATTTTCTCCATGAGACTGATTAGAAATTATGTACTTTTATATTAGTTTATCTGGTTACTACTGTTTTTATTATATATGTTTATTCCATTCCTTCTCCACTTTGTTGTTTGTCGCTTATGCTAACGATTTTTTCATTAGAGTGGGATCGACCAATCAAGCTAAGAATTGTTGATCATCCACATCAAATTACTGTGTCTAAATAAGATCAACATGCCTAAATACATAAAACAGACAAGATAATGATAAAACAGACAAGATAATGAATGACTACACATAGTTAAACTTCATTTAAGCGTACATTTTGGTAAGTGGAAAAAGGAAAAGTAGATGATGTTAATTATAGTAAAATGAGGTAAGACCACCTTACACTCGTGGGTTTCTGCTTGTTTGCTCGTAATAAACTTGAAATCTACAATAACTGCAACCCGAATGCATAGGCGTGATTGATGTTATGAATTTCATACCGAGTAGGTGTGATCAATATTATAAATACTGTAGCAGTACTGTTATTTGATTTGATTTTGGTGTATTATTTTCAGCAATTTTTTAAATTTATAAAATAGTTAATTTTTGCAAATATTTAAAATAGGTATTTAATTTATTGTGCTGCATAATTTATAATTTTATATTACTTATTTCAAAAATTATAATAATATAAATTTAATATAATAATACTTTATTTGTTTCTATTAATAATTTTTTACACATTTTATATATAAAGAATAACTTTAATTAA
>JAOQMP010000004.1:32076321-32091049 GCA_027563575.1 Erythroxylum pedicellare | reverse complement strand
TTCTTCAAGTATACCTAATTTCAACTCAACATCATCCATACACAATTCATATTCCATTAACATCATCCATACACAATTCATATTCCATTACAAAGCTTTAATGGCACTTCCTTCAAGCCATAATACACCTTAATCCAAAAATACATAAGATACTTAATCAAATAATACTTGAAATGCGATTAAAGCCTTGTGTTCTCATAAACTAACATATGACACAAAAAGATGCAACTTTGGAGTGATGCCTCGACTTTTGATCACTCGATCTCTTTCTCATCACCTGAAGATAGGAAGAAATGGGGGTGAGCTTGAAAGCTCGTGGGTAACAAGTTTATAATCGAGAATAAGCAAAATCATTGAAATGGTTGTTTGTCATAGAAAATTCATTTTGAATTCATGAAACACATAATTCTCAATTCTAGCTCAAAACTCATAATTAAAATATCATCACATAAACATAGCATATACATTTAACCATTAAAGCATAACACTCAATTGTGCACCATTCTTGACGATTCTAAGATGCAATGCACAAACAAATGGCTCGAGAGTTCTGTAGAATAAAACGGAGAAACCGAAGTTTACACCATGAACAAAACAAGTACAATTTCTCAAAATCTCATAGCCTCAAGCGGGCAGCTGGGAGAAGGCTATAGGTCAACGTGCATGTAACTAACGAAACGTTCCTCTCTTGCCCAAACATAATCAAATTTCAATGCTTAACTCGTTTCATATATACTCATACTTTCATGCTCTTTCTTCTTTTCGTTTATACAAAATGTCATGACATTTTTTAAGACATAACATAAAATGCTTCGAGGCATTTCTGTCATCATTTCATAATTCATCAACAAAATTCATATACCAAACATATAAAGATTTCTCAAATCATTCAAATAGAAATCATGCAACATTTATAAAACAATTGAAATCATTTAATTCTCTTGCTTTCGAAAACATAGTCATAGCTCATTACTCAATTATAAACATGTAAACTACCTCAAATTCCTTGCTTAAAGACTTGCTCAAAATGCGTCTCCTCATGCTCCTCTTGCCTCTCTTGATTTTCTTAACATTAACAAAATTCCTAATTCAATAAGAATTCCAATTTGAGTACTAAACAAACATATGCATAAATTTGATTTTAGAAAGCTTAAACCCATGCATTTCCTAAGCTTCTTGAACTAAAACCTTTCCGAAAATCCAAAAGATTAAGTAAGACCTTACCTTGAATGTTCACCAAATGATGAGTTTCTTAGCTCTATAGAAAGCTCTTTTCTTCCTCTTTCTTTTTCTCTTCTTGAACAATCTCAAAATCTCTCTAGAAAGCTTAGAAAAGATGAACTCTAGCTTGTTTTCTCTTGTTTTCTCTCCTTTCTCATCTTTTCTTTGTATTTTCTCTCTTCTCCCCTCTCACTCACGTTCTTCTCTTCTTCAAATGCAAGACAAACATTTTTTCTCCCACTTATGCCCTTAATGAGTCTAAAATGTCCATTTTGCCCTTCTTTCATGCCTTATGGCTCTTTATCCTTAAATGAACTACCAAAAATGCCCTTCATACAATACACTCTTACTAATTTAATTTAACCAACCTATATAATAAAATCCTACTAACATTTACATAATAATTAACTCTAAAATTAATCTATCAAGACCTCAAAATTTGTTTAAGTCATGTTTAACTCAATAAAATAATAAGAAAATTTTTTGGGGGCCAACACTTATAGGCAACACAACGTATGCTCAAGTATGCACATACCTTATTATTGCTCTTGTTATAGGCGCATTGGGTAGATACTTGAGTGATCCTAGACTTCGCCATTGGAAAGCGGCTAAGAAGTTCATGAGGTATCTTCAGGGTACCAAGGATCATATGTTGACTTATCGGCGAACTGACCTTTTGATATAGTTGGGTTCAATAATGTTGATTATGCAAGATGTGTAGATAATAAAAAGTTCACTTCAGACGACATCTTTATGATGGATAGAGGAGTTGCATCATAGAACAGTGTTAAGTAGAAACTCACAGCCTCCTCTACAATGGAGGCAAAGTATATGGCGTGCTATGAGGCAGTTTGTCAAGCAATATGGTTGTGAAATTTTATTTCGGCATTGGGTATTATATATTCTATTTCGAGTTCGCTGGAATTGTATTGTGATAATTCCGCAACTGTAGCTTTCTTTAAGAACAATATAAGTACTTCTCACTCAAAGCATATTGATATAAAGTACTATTTTGTTAAAGAGAAAGTCGTTGAATCCCTCATTACTATTAAGTATATGCCTACAACTAGCATGTTAGCATATCCACTTACAAAAGGCTTACCTATATGTATGCTTTCAGAACACGTCTCCTACATGGAATTTTAGGAGCTTAGTTGTATAAGATTAGTGAGAGTTTGCTATTTTGTATTGAACATGTTAGTACTTTGTATGAATTGCTTATCTCTTTTATATATGAAACATGCATAATGATGTTTGCAGTCATTTCTTGTTAATGTTGACATATATATGTTGATGCATATATATAGTATGGTGAAATGACTAGTACAAAAGAAGACAAATGCAAAGTGTTAGTTGTTGTATTGCATACATGTTGTTTTAATGGTTATTGTGGTATTTGAACATCTCCAGGGCCAAATCATGTGTAGTATATATATCCTATCGATATAATATTGCATATGGTTTATTTGACTGCTTTTGGATGATGGAGATTGGTATGGTGGTTTGATTATATTGTCTAAGTGCTAGAATGTTAGAAATATGTGGACTAATATAATCGCAACATTAATTCCATAGGCATAACCATTAATTGAATTGCCTAATGTATGTTTAATAACCATAATGGGATCATTAATAATTTACTAATTGCATATGAGGCATATAGTAGTACCCTAATAACTATACCCACACACCCTTAAGGTAGAACATCTTATAAGATATAACATATGGGGGGATTGTGCATATATGGTGTGTGGGTGTGAAAAAGAATATTGGGCCTTCTACTATTAGCTCTCTCTTACACAAAGTGTTCTTGTTTTTGATAGGTTATGAAAAAGGTGGAGAGGAACCACTAAGACTCTATGCCAAGTAGGTATGTCATTCTCTTTCTTATGCCCTAAATAAAATGTTGATCTTGGTTATGTGATGTAGATGAATGCATCTGTATTGTTTTTTTAACAGGTAATTGTTGATTTATTGTCACATAAAATTTTTGTAGGAACAAGTTATTGAAGTTGCAATTCGTCAAGAATTTTTTACAACCATACTGCCTGTGTAGCGTAATTTGATGTTGTTATGTATTTAGCTTCTACTTTTGAAAGGGTTACTACTTGCTTCTTAGATAACTAAGAAAGTGCTCTCGAACCAAGATGGAAAACATAGCCTAATGTGCTTCTTCATTTGTCAATATCTCCTGTTCAATCGCTATCTGGATGTCCTATCAACTCCACTGTGTTAGAATTTAAATAAAATATTCCATCATCAATTGTATAGTTAATGAATCTCAAAATTTTTTTTGCATCTCCATAAATCTATTCACAATTCCAACTCCGTAAACAATATCAGGCCTTGTTGCTGTTAAGTACTTTAAACTTTCAACAAGTCTTCTAAATTTAGATGCATCAACCAATTCACCATTACTATCTTTGAAAAGCTTCAATCTTTCCTCTATTGGTGTTAAAATTGGTTTGCATGTTTCCATCTTGAACTTTTTCAAAATATCTTACGTATATTTGAAATAAATATACCTTTGTCTATTTGCTTCACTTCAATCTCAAGAAAATTATTCTCAAATTGAGGAATCATGACTTCCCTAAATTCTTCTAATAATTTAGAATTGTTGTTAGTGAAGATTAAGTTATCCACATATAAGAAAATAATTGTGATATCTCCATCCTTGTTGGTTTTGATAGACAAAGTATGCTCATACAAACACCTCTAAAATCCATTATTTAGAAAATAGGTATCGATACAAGTGTAGCGGTGCTTGTTTTAATCCATATATTGCCTTCTTAAATTTGTAAACTTTATCTTAATTTCCTTGTTTCACATAGCCTGATGGTTGCTCAATATAAACCTCTTCTTCAAGTACACCATTTAAGAATGCTGACTTGACATCCATTTGAAATATTTTCCAATTTCTTTGAGTAGCAATAGAAATGATCATTTTCGTAGTATCCAATGTAGTAATTGGGGAATAAACTTCAAAATAATCAATAATAGGCTTTTGTTTGTATCCTTTTGCTATTAACCTTGCTTTAAAATGTTCCATATCTCCATTAGGTTTGTACCTTGTCTTATATACCTACTTGACTCTAATTAGTTTCTTTCCTTTTGGGAGAGTAGTTAGCTCCTATATATTGTTCTTCCCAATTGCTTTAATCTCTCCATCCATTTCTTTATTCCAATAATCTTTGTTGATTGCTTCCTTATATGTTACTAGAACACAATCTGCAAAGAAAGCATAATACGTAACATCTTCATTATCATCATCATTGTCATCATCACCTACTTAATAATCTTTCAAATAAGTGGGTGGATGACATTTTTGTTTTGAGTGCCTAAGTGAAGGTGAAGTAGGAGGAGAGTTTGCTTTAGGATTAACATGAGTTGACTCTTTAGGAACTAGAGGTAAAGATGAGTCTCCAGTTTGATTAGTCGTTTCCAATTCATTATTTATGAACATCGATACTGACAATGATTTCTTTTTTGTTTTTAACTAATCCCATACTCCATCTTCTTCAAAAGTAACATCTTGAATAATGATCACGGTTTTCCGATATGTGTAGTTTTAATATATTAACCTTGATATTCTGCAAGCGTACGGGTTGTTCATATAGTGTCTAAGGTTTTGATCCCACAAGGAGGGTTAATTTAATCCTAAACTCTAAGGCCAAAAAAAATTGCAAAATTTAACTATAATTAAGCTAAAACAATAAAATAATTCAATCAATCAATTTAATCAACTAATTTAACTCAAGAATAAATAATGAAATATTAATAAATCAGCAAATTGCAATGCACACACCAAAAATCAACCTAAGGAACTACCAATTGAGAGAAAGGGCAAAATTTTACCTATCTTCAACACTAACCTAATTAATTATGAAATGTCGGATTATTAGTCTTGGACTATCCTAGGGTTGGTTACTTTTTAGTTATAATCAAAAGCCTTAAATTATAAATCCTAATTAGATTATGGAAAATTGCAATTTCTCAATTCACAATTTATCCAAATCCTAATTAGATTTGAAGCTTTTCACTAGACTACTAGAACTATGTGAGATATCTCATCGCACAATTACCAATTTGATTGATTTCTCATTCTTATTAAATTACCTAACTCTTGTTAGCCCAATTTAATTATTTTTTATCGATTCACCCTCTTAGTCTATTACCAATTTATAAAAATGCAGAAATCAATCACAATGAATCTTATTCACATAAACAATCAGATTTTTATTGAATCAAAGATAAAAATAACCCGAAGGTGAGTTTAGACAATCCTTAACGTTCATAAATCCTATCTCAACAGCTATTCCAATTCTATACATAGATAAAATGAAAACACATTAGAAAATAGATTTGAATGGATGATGGAGGCAACAATGGCGAGAAACCTCTTATTCCGAGAAGTACTTCTTGTAGGCTTCTTCTCCACGTTTCTCTTCCTTTGTCTCTTTCTCAATCTCTTGATGAACTCTCTCTCGGTTTTGTGATGGTGGCTGATGCAAGATGCTCCTCCTCTCTTTTTTCTCATTATTTATATACTTAATGTGTTTTGAGTAGCCCTAGGTTTTTTTCGGGGTCGAAAGGTCCAAAAAATTCCTCAAAACTTGACTTTTTGTGTGTCTGGGCGTTTGCCTAATATAGGTCACAATCTTGGCCCTGTAAACCACGACCATGGGCCACTTGTACACTTTCTGTCACAATCGTGGCCTGCCTTATGTTTTTATCACAATCTTCGGTCGTTGTTTCGATCCAAGTCTCTCCGAAACTTCTTCGTTCTTCAATGTTGACCCTGAAACACTAAGGTACCTCAAAGATATAATAATTAAGCTCAAATGCTTATACTAACCTATAAAAACACTTAAACAGAAGTAATTCACAAACTAACACAATTCTATTGAAAATATATACTAAACAATCGAATAAACAGATAAAAATGTATCAAGCTATACCCTAAAACACGATGCATGTCACACTTATCAACGAATGATCACTTTTTGAGTCTTTGGATTATAAAGCTTATAACATTTTGTTGTAATCGATAAATATGCAATTTTTGCCTTGTCATCTAGATTCTTTCTCAACTCATCAGGCACATATGAATATGCTATGCAACCAAACACCCTTATATAACTAAAATTAGCCTTTTTTCCACTCCATGCTTCTTATGGAGTTTTATCCCGAACACTTTTAATAGGGCACCTATTTAAAATATAGGCTGCATAAGCCACGACCTTTACCCAGAAACTTTTAGGTAGCTTCTTACAAAATAACATGCTTCTTACCATATCCATGATAGTTTCTATCACTCCATTTTGTTGAGGAGTGTACCTAATTGTCAACTAATGTTTAATTTCATGCTTTCTTAAGAAATCATCACAAACAATATATTATGTGCCTCTATCCATTCTCAAAGTCTTAAAAGAATAACCACTTTGTTTTTAATATTCCTTACAAAATTCTTAAGTACTTCACATGCCTTAGATTTTTTCTTCAGAAAATAAACCTATGCCTTTCTATTATAATCATCAATAAATGTAATAAAGTATTTGTTACCTCCATTTGATGAAACCTCCACATAATATAGATCTAAATGCACGAGCTCTAGTGGACATTTGGCTCTCCATGCCTGCTTTGTAAGAAATGGATCTTTATGCCTTTTTCTTATTACACATGACTCACAAATCTGGTCAAAAACTTGAATGGTTAGTAAGCCTGAAACCCACTCTTTGTTTGTAAAAAACTTAATGCTTCCAAAATTCAAGTACCCAAGTTGCATATGCTATAGCCAATTATCATTAATAATCATAGGATTATAGCAAGAAGTATTACCGTAGTTAAGATATGCTGGAAATAAACTGTTGGATGTCATTATTGACTTTAGAATCATGCCCTTTTTTATATCACTCATGGTGCATCCATCTTTATTAAAGGGTAAATCGTAACCCTTTTCTGATAGTTGTCCAATGCTTAATAGATTATAGCAAATAGTAGGAGCATAATACACATAAAAAATGTAATTTAAAGACACATTCTTCAATTTTATAGCAATCTTTCCTTTTCCTAAAACTAGAATCTAGTAGTTATTGACAAGCTTTACTGAAGAATGAAATGATTTATCTAATTCAGCAAAACCTTTCTTGTTTCCACTTAAGTGATTGCTGCGACCTGAATCTAACAACCAATGGCAGTTGTCACTATTATTGGCATCACGAGCGGCTATCAATAAGGTTTCTGGGTCATTATTATCAACAACTCCAGCTATATTATCATTATGTTCTTCTCTTCGAGCACAACATTCTCTATTATAGCGACCATATTTTTTACAATTATGAAACTAAATATGTGACTTGCACTCAGATTTATAATGACCAAACTTTTTGCACTTGTAACATTTAATGTTGGATTTATATTGAGGAGATTCACTCTTCCTTGCTCCTGGTCTAAAATTGGTTATGAAATTTTTGCCTCCTCTACCTCTGAAATTTGAACTTCTTTGAGTATGCTCTATTTTTCCTATTGCAATTTCTTCTCATTTCTCAAATTTACTTGGGCTTTTAGAACTTGCTCCATTATGTTTAGTGATTTTTCATTCATACGCATTTAACATGACTTTAATGAGGCTTGCAAATCATTGAGAGTCATAGACTACAAACCTTTAGACTCCTCAATGGCTGTGACAACATAATCAAATCAACTTGCCAACATGAGCATGATCTTCTCCAAAATATCTTTCTCGTAATTTCGTGACCATTATTTTCATCATTGATCAAATTTTCCATTTGTGAAAAATAACCATGAATACTTCATCTTTAGCTTGCTCTATCAACTACTATTGCCTTTCAAACTTTGTAGTCTTGTTCATTTAATTGAGTTAGCTCGTTCATACATTTTGAGCAAAATATTCCAAGCGTCCCTTGCTGTTTTAACGTGGAATATTTTTTCAAGAATCAACAACTTAACATATTGACAAATTAAAAACAAGGTTTTTTCATTTAATAAACAATCACGAACCAATTGTTGTGATTCTTCAGTTGTTGGTTTTTCTTTTTATACTAAGTCTTTCTCCAAAATTTCTCAATATCCATTTCTTCTCAAATATAACTCCATCAAGCATTTCCAAATCGCAAAATTGTTTTTGCCACCAAACTTAAAAATAGATAATTACATTGGTTGAACTTGTTGAATTTCAGTTATTGAACTCGAAGCCATTTTGATTTACTTAAGCACTTTAACCGAGCTCTGATATTAGATGTTGTCAATTAGATTGCCTAGAAATAAACTTGTTTGTCAAAATACACACTCCCTTCAGATGGACTGATGAGTGCCAAAGGAGCTTTGAGGAGTTAAAACACCGATTGATTATAACACTGATGTTAGCTATTCCATTTGGATCAGGAGGATATATAATATACAGTGATACTTCACATCAGGGGATTAGGGTGTGTTTTGATGCAGTATAGCAAAGTAATTGCACATGCATCGAGATAGTTGAGACCTCATGAATTCAACTATCTGGTTCATGATTTAGAACTTGCTACAGTGGTGTTTGCTTTGAAGATTTGGAGACATTATCTGTATGGTGAGACATTTCAGATATTCACAAATAAAAATGTTTAAAATATTGGTTGAGTCAAAAGGAATTGAATATGAGACAAAGGAGATGGATTGAGTTATTAAAAGATTATGATTGTACGATTAAGTATCATCCTGGTAAAGCTAATGTTGTGGCTGATGCCTTAAGCAGGAAATCTAATAGAAGTGTGGCTTAGATTCAAACCTTGAGATTATCGAATCTAGTTCAGCTGAGAGCCTTGAATGTTGAGTTGAATTTGGGATAGAATGAGGCATTATTAGCTACACTCAAGCTTAGGCCAATATTATACGAAAGCATCAGAAGAGCCCAAAGTAAAGATCTAGAATTTAAGAAGCTTATTGAGAAGTTAAAAAAAAATTTTAATTCTGAGTTTGAATTAAGAGATGATACATTGTGGTTGAAACAAAGATTGTGAGTATCTGATATCGATGATATGAGGAAAAAGATTTTAGAGGAAGCTCACTTAACAGCTTATGCTATGCATCTTGGTACTACCAAGATGTACAATTCTAATTATTACATTGTTATGACCAAGTGTCTATAACTGTCCCATATCTATTGTGGATACCATACTTATTATTAACTATCCTTGATCCGTTGCGGATACATGGCTCATTACACATAGTGAGCCTTTGGCTCTTAGTCACATTATGAGTTTTAAGCTTATTTTCGGTGGTTACTCAGGTCACAACTGTCATTATCTGTTCATACATTCTTGTAATGAAATGCATCACATATATTCAGTCAATCAGTAGTGCTCAATATCACACAATCATATTAATTCAACTACCAAATTGATTGCATTAAACTCTTAAACCTCTACTTATTTGACTCATCATTTTTAACTAAATCTCATCATTCATGAAATCCTATCCTTTTTCCATAATGTATCTCATTCATAAGTGTAAAAAAATTTGTTTTCAAAATTCATCATTTCAAGTTGATAACTTCTTCATTTATACCCCAATTTAGTTCAATATCATCCACAAACAAATCAAAATCCATGCTTGATCATAAACATCAAAATAGAACATATTCTTATACACTTTCATCATAAATTTTCTGCACATGTTCTACTTCATTTTTCACCTTCATTTCATCCCTAACTATCACTTTAATTCATCTCATTTCAAGACATCATAAAACTACCTACTATTCTTAAACAACAACTGCACCAGTACTCAACTTCAAGTCTAATTTTGAAACTCTTAAAGATAAAATTTGAATATATATCTTCATGAAAAATGTAGCCATATGTCTCTAATTTAATTGAAATTAAAAATCATCCTATTTGGATATCTACAAATCAATTCATGGGTAAAATATAGATGCATATCCATTGGAAATGTTACAACTAACATATTCCAGTACACTTTAAACACCATTGTCACTTTATCTCTAAACTTCCATCCTAGTTCTTCTCTTTTCAAGACGCTACACTTGCCTTTTCTTTAACTTCAATACTCAATCCAATCCATTTCTAAAACAACCAATGATCCAAATTTTTATACATAAAAAACAGAACATGAAAATATTCATTCACAAATCAATTTTTCTGCACTTCTTTCTAAAATATTCTTGGATTCATTCTAACTTTAAATCATCTCTACATCAATTTATGAATCATTAATCATCATACATGTAAAAGTAAGACATAGATGTATTAATTTCTTTACCCATATTCTATCATACATAAAACACCATTTTATGTCCATTTAACCTCTAACTATCATCATACATGCTTCATTCAACAAATCAACATGAGTAATGTTTTATACTTACTTGTTTAGCTTCAAAGTCTTCAAATCACATTTAACCCTAGCTTCCTAATATCAAACGATCATCATCATTCCAAAGGTGGTAGGCATAGGTCTTTAGTGACAAATATGAAGAAGATAGTAAAAATGATAGTAGAAAATAAAGGTGAGAGTAAGCTTTAACATTGATGGGGTGAGAAGTGAATATCATGGATGAAAACAAATGAAAAAGATGAAGAAGGTTAGAGCATTTCATGAAAGTAAAGATGAAAGACAAGGGATGTGACCATTCAAAAGAAGAAAGTATTGTGAGTGATGAGTGGCAAGTGTTGTAACACTTATCACTTGTTATTTTATTGTGGTCTCCATTTGACCACCTTTTAATACTAGTCTATTTGTCTTCAAATTCTAATACAATTGTCTTTCAATTTTCAATGACACTTGTCAATAAATTCCAAAGTCATTTATCAAAATTTTCACTACCATTTGACAGTTAATTCTACTACTATTTATCAAATTTCTTGCCACTTGCCATTTTTTTCTAGTTCAAAAATACCCAAGTTTTCACCAAAAATTATGAGTCAATAAATATACTCTCCAATTCAATTTTTAACACATAATTCACAATTCCAAATATTTATAGATCAATTATATCCAGAAAATGTCAATGATGTATGTACAATTATTTTAATTTGTAAAAATCAATATTCACGTGTATGTGTATGTTATATTATGCATGAGCATAAAATGCCCTTTCTAACTCTCAATAAACTCTTATATACACTATTATAAGGTTCCAACTCTTAACATGGGATAATGGGATGATATATGATATATGTATTAAATTCACATTTGTGAGTGGTGGAGATATGATAATCACTTGTTATATTTTGATTCAAGAGTTTAATGAGCCTTAAACATTTTGAGTGCATAAAGTGAAATTCATAATAAGGTGTTAAATCTTGTTTCATTTGATTTTGGTGGAATTAATGAGACCATATGTAGCACCCCACTCTCGCAAGACACGTACCTGACATCCTCAGTGATGTCTGAGAACTTGCCTCGCGAGGCTGGCATGCTAGCACAGTCAGTTAGTAAAATCTCATTTCAAATTTTTTGTAAAGCAACAAACATATGTGGAAATCAACAATCAGATCAGGCCCATTTTTATTTAGAAACATTTTCAATCGCAGCAATACAATCATCAGAATTTCAATAGTCATTTGGGTCCATTACAAATACAAAAATAATTGTAGTCATAATTTCAATACATTGCAAAATCATTTACAAACATTTCCAACTTAAAAAGTTATTACAAACAAAAATATTCGAATACACCAGTTACAGCAATTGTGGAAGACTCAATTCGATATAAAAATAAGAAAATACAAATGCAGACACGAATTGATCCCGACCTCTATTTTTCACTTGTATGCAGTAGGTATATTCTCGTTTGCCTAACAGGGTACTCTTTTGAGCCTAAAAAATATTGCAAATTTTAGGTGAGTTTTGCGAACTCAGTGAGTGACCATCTTCGATGGCTCATTCAATCACATATCACGTACAGTTCATATAATCATATAATTCACTTCATTGCATTAATAACCATTTATCTTTCAAACACTTATCATGTTCAGAAATCATTCAGACTATTTAAAACATACATATCATAAGCATGTGCAGTGCTCATAAGACTCACTTTCAGTTATTACTTTATTGTGACTGAGTGCCTATAACTATCCTGTATCCATTGTAGATATCGGGCTCATTAATAACTATCTGGTATCAGTTGGTAATGTCGGGCTCATTTTATATAGTGAGCTTTTGGCTCTTAATCACTTTCTGAGCTTGAGGCTCTTTTTCACATTTTGAGCTTTAAGCTTTTTTTCGTTGGCTACTCTGGTCACAACTGCCTTTATCTTTCATGCATTCATGTAATGAAGTGCATTAATCACACATAATCAGTTATTCACTTTCACATATCATCGGACCTTAGTACGACATTCAACATTAATGTTGAGCATCACTTTTTGTTCATATGCAAATGCACATTTAGAATACATTTACCATCGAACCGTGGTCTGACATTTATCAATCAAATTGTGTACACATATTTCATTCAAATTCACATACAGGGAGCACTTCAATATTATCACATTTATCAAACTCCTCAGACATATATTGTCCAATACCAACACATTCACATTGCATAATCATTCAATTCATAATATAAATAAATCAACAGTAAAGTAAGACCATCTAGGTCTACTCACAGTATACTCCAGATTAGCATTTGCTTCCAAGGTCTGGAAATGTCTAGATGATGGCACTTTATATGTTCCTCTATATCATGCAAAACATACACATATCACAATTTTTCACAATTGTATAAGAATCTATTGATGCACACATATGTATATTAAATATGTACAATGCATGCTCAAACGACATCCCCCAGGTATATATCCTTAATACATGTCTCATAACCAATTATCAAGATCTTTGAATCATTCCTTAACACCTAGTACACTCTTCTTATGTTAATAACTCAATCCTACTTCAATTAGGATCATTTAGTATCACTAACAAGCCTAAACATCTAATTGAACAACATTGATAAGTCAATCATTCATAAACAAACATCTCTTGGGACAAATAGCATAACTTTTTTTTTATAGATGTCAGATTAATTTCATATAAGGATAGTTTCGAAGAGGACTTATAGATATACAACTTCTGTAAAGATTCTAGAAAGACATTTTGCCATTTTAGGGGTCAAAATACACTGCCGTTTGAACCAACACGGGTAGCCCGTGTTTCTTATGGGTCTGGTGGTGTATTTGCATTAGGAACACATGTTCAGTGTCAATTTACACGACTTGACCATGTATCCTTTGGGTTTTTTCTCAATTATCCTTCTCCAAGATCTCTTTAATTGCTGGAACCCAACTCTGAAGCCCAGCATTCGGAATCAAACACGGAAGTAGTACTTGCCCTTTTTCCATACTAAACCTGTATTAGAACATTAAGCATAACTTTCACTAGAGACCTCATATTAAGGTGTTATTTATATGAATATAAAGAGGAATTTAATATATACAACTCTTATGAATACCTTAAAGACCAATTCTATCATCTAGAAGATCAAATTTGGACCAGATCATGTTCTATCCAAAATGAGACGATGCTGACGTCATGAGATGATTGCTGACGTCATACTAAGACCAATCGGAAAAATGGGTATAGCTTTCTGTAAAGAATTCATATTGAGATGTTATTTATATGAATAAAAATAGTAATTCAATATATACAACTCTCATGAAGACCTTAAAGACCAATTCTATCATCTAGATGATCAAATTTGGACCAGAGAATGTTCTATCCAAAATGAGACGATGCTGACGTCATACTAAAACCAATATGAAAAATGGGTATAACTTTCTGTAAAGAATTCAGATTGAGGTTTTCTTTATATTAATAGAAATATAACTTCAATATATACAAATTTTATGAAGACATTAAAGACCATTTATATCATATAAAGGATCAAATTTGGACCAGAAGATGTTATGTCCAAAATGAGACGATGCTGATGTCATACTAAGACCAATCGGAAAAATGGGTATAACTTTCTGTATAGAATTCAGATTGAGGTTTTATTTATACGAATAGAAAGAGGACTTTAATATATACAACTCTCATGAAGACCTTAAAGACCAATTCTATCATCTAGAGGATCAAATTTGGACCAGAAGATGTTTTGGACAAAAATGAGATGGTCAAACTGAGACGCAAAAAGTCAAACTAAGACGAAGCTGATGTCATACTAAGACGATGATGATGTCATTTTGAGATGGAAGCAAAACTAAGATGAAGCTGACATCATACTAAGATGATGATGATGTCATTTTGAGATAGAAGCAAAACTAAGACGAATCTGACGTCATACTAAGACGATGATGACGTCATTTTGAGACAGAAGCAAAACTAAGACGAATGGACCCTACAATCTTGTAATGCTCGTATCTCCCAACTCCGTTATCCCAAATTCACAAACTTTATATCGTTGGAAAGTTGGAAAGACCCTATACAACTTTCAAGAAGACTATTTTTACAAATTCTACCTATATAATTCCATATTTTTCCC
>JAOQMP010000004.1:32058324-32076221 GCA_027563575.1 Erythroxylum pedicellare | reverse complement strand
CCAAGTGGGATTCCATTGGCCTACACTTTTCAAAGATGCAAGAAATTTTGTGCAAGCATGTGACAAATGCCAGAGAGTTTGAAATATTTCTCGGAAACATGAGATGCCCCTTAAAGAAATTTTGGAGGTCAAACTTTTTGACATTTGGGAGATAGATTTCATGGGGCCACTACCGTCTTCTCTTGGAAACAAATATATTCTTGTAGGGGTCGATTATGTCTCCAAATGGGTGGAAGCAATCGTTGCACCAACTTGTGATGCCAAGGTGGTCGTTATATTTCTCAAGAGAAACATTTTCACCAGATTTGACACTCCTCGAGGGGAAGTCATTTTATCAACAGCTCATTACCAACCTTTTGAAGAAATATGGGGTGTACCATAAGTTAGCATTGGCCTACCACCCTCAGTCTAATGGGTAAGCCGAAATTTCAAATAGAGAGATTAAGAGTATCTTGGAGAAAATAGTAAACAACTCAAGAAAAGATTGGTCTTTGAGGTTAGATGATGCTCTCTAGGCCTATAGAACGGTGTATAACACTCTAATCGGGACTACTCCATTTAGACTTGTGTATGGGAAGTCATGCTTCCTTCTAGTCGAGCTAGAACACAAAGCATATTGGGCTATTCAGAAGCTTAATTTGGACTTCAAGGTAGTTGAAGAGAGGTGTTTACTTCAATTGAATGAGTTAGAGGAGCTTCGCTTAAATGCTTATGAGAATGCCTGAATCTACAAGGAAAGAACTAAGAGATGGTATGATCAACATATTATCAAAAGAGAGTTCAAGGAAGGAGATTTGGTCTTGCTATTTAATTCACAACTCAAGCTACTTCCCGGAAAATTGAAGTCGAGGTGGTCGGGACCATTCAAGATTGTTAAGGCTTATACTCATGGTGCGGTAGAAGTTAAGGATCCCAGAACTGGAGTATTTAAGGTTAATAGGCAGAGGTTAAAGCCTTATGTGGATGGATTTTCAATAGAAAAAGGGGTCACTCCATCCCTCTCCAACCCTGACCCTTGAGCAAACATTTGGCCAAGTCAAGCTAAGGACTTTAAATTAGCGCTTCTTGGAAGGCAACCTAAGTTTCACACCTTAGTTGTTTTTATTTTTTATTTTTTATTTTACCCAAAATTAACGTACCTTTTTGGTTTAATTGCAAGAAATTAGACCTTACAAGGGAATTTTGGCGGGAGGAATTACACTTATGAAGAAAATGATCCAAGCTCATTACAGGGAAGTTCTTTGTGCCTCTTTACTCATGACTTAGCATATTATTAAAATTTGGGGTTGTTTGTGTTTGAATTTGATCTGAAACATTTCTAAATTCTGGGCATACATCATCCTGCATAGCCAGTGCATACGGATGACTGCTGACATTCTTTTTGTCCTTACCTGTGCATATACATGCTTACTTACCTACTTTAAATTGTGCCTACGCATCTTGACATTGAGGACAATGTCCTATCTGAGTTTTGGGGGGGTGGGGGTGAGGGTGAGCATAATTTTGCAAAACTTTCTTACCATTACTTTTCTTTTTCTTTTTTTTTTCATTTTTCTTGCATAGTTGAATTTCCAAATCAACTTTTTGCAAATAAGAGCTTTACAAAGGGAAACCTTATTAAGAAGTTTTGATCTCTAAAGGTTTTGATTTTAGCCTTACTTTTGGAAAATTGAGAATTGCTTGGGGCCTAATTGGGTTTACCTTTAGAAGGTTTGTAGATAGATTGTTCCAGACTAGTGTTCGGTTTTTAATTATTTAATCTTACTTATATTCTTTAATTTGAGTCTTCTCTTCCTTCCCATTTGAGTATTGATCATCCATGAAATTTTTAGGCAAGTTGGAACCTAGTAAGGTCTCGCCAATCCTAGAACAAGTTCTCTAGGCCTATTAAGGAGAAATGTGAGCACAAATTTGATAAGGAAGTGATCAAAGCAATTTTTTTTGAATTATAAACCACAAACTAATTTTGGCTTAAAATAACCCTATATTCCCCTTAGAGCCAAGTTGAGCCTAAGTAAAATCCCTATTTCTTAGGAACCCTCATTTAACCAAGCCATAAGCTAAGCATTCCCTACCCTTCGTGTGGAAATGATTATTTAGGAGTAGGATATGTGGGGGGCCAAAAAAAAGAAAGAAACAAAAAAAGAGAAAAATAGCAAGAATAAAAGCAAGTAAGTAAGGATTTTGCAAGTATTTTGTATTTTCAGTTTCTTCAAGGGATAAAGGTATAAAGTTGTTGCCCCTAGTACACAAGAAATTGAGTTTGGGGGAGAGTCAATTATTTGAGACTTGGGAATTTATTGATATTAAGTTAAGTCTTGTTGTGATTGTTACCATTTTTGATAACATGTTGTCATGAGAAGTTTTGTCATCCCATATCAACATCACCATACATATTCCTTCTTGTGACTTGTATTTCAGCAAATGATGTTGTTGGTTCCCTAACAAGCTTGACATGATGATATACAGACCAACCAACAATGTATATAAGGTGGTGTTGGTAAGATAGTTCCAATACTCTTACAGTTCTCAAGGAAATCACGTTTATAAGCTAATGTCACGGGTAGCCTAAAAATCTTTCCTCCTTGCTTCCACAGTTTTTACTTGAAAAAAAAAGAAAAAAAGAGAGAGATCCCTTACACTTTCCTATTTCTTGACTAATTGTTTCCATTTCATTTGAGCTATTATTATCCTTTTCCTTGGTCTAAGCTAAGTTTAAACCCTAACAACCCTAATAAGACCTTTTGATCCTTTGAGAAGGAGTGCTAAAAATTAGTGGAGATGGGATGGAGAATTTTTGCCTATGAGATTGATTAAATTGATAATACCTTTAGAGTCTCTTGGGTTATAAATTGCCTTTGAATTTATTTGGCTTTTCTCTACTCTTGTGAATTGGCTGGTTTCTAAGTAGACTTGAATCAAGGAGTGTGTGTTTGAGTGAGCTTTGGTATCCTTGCACTATGAAGGTGGGTATGGTTTGATAAGTGGCTAAAGGTAAACCTTTTACTACAATTCTGAAAATTCCAATTATTGAGTGCTCTTTAATCTATGACGACATTTGTTTCCTTGTGGAACATTTGTTTCCTTGAAACAGTTTGTATTCAGACCCAATCAACACTAGCATGCTTCTATAGAGACTATCACAAGTATTAAACTACATCCAAAAGACACTCAAAAGCAAGTGAAAAGTAGAGAAGTTTTGAAAGACAAAGTAACCGAGAACAAAAGAGATGGAAATATTTCTAGGTTTAGTTTTGATTTCAGTCATGGTGGCAAAGCTGTTGGGATGTGTGGTGGCGCAAACAGTGCAAGCCTTCAGAGATAATCTAGGCTAGGTCATCTTAGAAGGTGGAGAAACTGTATCCTCAAATTGCGCTAATGGCAAAACTTTTACAGTCGGTGACATCTTAAGTAAGTCTCACTCTATACCCTTCTCTTGGTAGGCCATGTTTCCTAATCTTCATTTTCAGTTCTTATACAATGCATGGTTCCATTCTTTTCAGCGTTCAACTTCCAAAGTAATGAGCACGATATACTTAGAGTCTAAAAAATGTCCTTCAACACATGTGTTGAATTGTGTTGTTTCATGTAGCCTGCTATACTGAAACTTGTGGAAGAGTTAGCTAGAGCATTCAAGGTGAAGAGGAGAGGCAGAATGAAGAAGAAGGTTCCCAAATTCCTAAGGAAGCTAGAGATGATGATCTTCGAGATAATTCAAAGGTGCATGGATCCAAGGAATAGAGTTCGAATGATTGAAGACCAGTACAGGAAAGGTGGAAGGGCTGAAGCAAGTTACAATCAAAAGCTGGAAGATAAAGAACCAGAATATAAGAAGGAAATGTAAAGTTGTTCTTAATCAGTTAAAAACCTGAAGCAGAGGTTGATAGTTCTCAATGGAATTATGAAGAAGTCTTGCAAAGTCAATGAAGCAGAAGAATTAAAAGTCAAAATGTTAATTGCCATTAAAGGAGATTAAGCTAGCTCTAATATGCACTTTATATAATTTTTGTCCCTGTAGCATCAGAGTTGCTGTTTTTTTCCTTCTTGCAGCTTTTAATATTACTATTTGATACATTGTCAAAGTTTGTTAATTTTCAGACAACAATATTGTCTTGTTCCTGTTGAACCAATGAGAGTAAGATGTATGTCAAAATCTTGCTCCTCAATTATCCTTTGTTTTCATTTTTAGCCATTGATGAAGGTGGCGTAAAAAATGTGTAAGGGCTAATATGAAAAGCTCCAGATCACCTCATTATGTAACAGACGTAGAAATAAATGAAAAAACCCTCATCTTTTTCATCAATATGTGAAAAAAAAACTTTACTTTAATTTATGTTGATTATGTTTGAGTTAATTTTGGAGTTATGATGAGATAGAAAATACTTGGAGTGGAAAGAAATAGACTTTGGTTCTGAAAAAATCCATTTTTGGAGTGTTAGAAGAAATCTCATAGTTACAGTACGAAACAAAACCATGCATAAAACAATCGAGAGAACCATACATTGATCATTTGAGTCAACATTCTTTACAAACTACAGGGACTACAATCAGAAAATTGAAACTGAATGTTGGTCTTCTAGAATATCTCATTTTCTTGTAGTAGAAGCATTTAGTTCAATAACTGTTTGAACAGAAGCCTCGACCAGCAAAACCTTTGAGTTTTTGGTTTAGGCGAAGCAGAGACAATCCAACCTTCGAGATGATAGGTGAAGGAGAGATGATCCAACTTGTGAGACGATAGGCGAAGAAGAGACGATCCAACTTGCTAGACAATCCAACCTGCAAGAGTGGTATTAGAGCTGCATGGTTCATCATACCAAGACTGAATCAAAGCCATGGTAGGTACGAGCTTTCCTGTGATGAATTTGTTACAGGCGAATATACCTGTGTTAACTGGTGAGAACTATAAGGCTTGAGCTCTTAGAGTATAGGATTGTCTTAAAATCTGTGAATGTTGGGATGTAGTAAATGAAGGAATATCTAAAAATGAGGGAATAACAGACTTGACAGAACAACAAGTGACAAGATTAAGTCAGGCAGAGACAAATATTTTAAGGCCCTTATTTTTCTGAGATCTTTGGTGAGTGAAGCCATAATGTTGAGACGTGCAGGGTGTAAGAGTGCCAACGAGTTATGGGATATATTGAAGTTGGAACATGTAGGCTCAGCTTAATCGTTGAGATTGAAGAAACAAGCAGTGATAAGAAATTTTGAAAACTTTTCAATGAGGGATGAAGAAAATGTGGGTGCAACAAAATCTATATTCATGGTCTTAGTGAAACAGTTGAAGGAGTTTAGTGAAAATACTAACACTAAAAGATTAGTTAACAAGTTTCTGAACAGATTGCCCCTGAGATTTGAAGCTACTATAGCACCTGTGGAATGGCAATTTAGTAATGACCCTTATTCAGCGACTTTACAGCAGGTTTTTAATGTGCTTGAAATGCATGAGGAGAGGCATGGGGTTAAAGGAGAAGGAGAGGAGTATGCTTTAAAGTTAGAGCATTTCAAAATACCAGAAAGCCCACCTTTCCATATTCAAACCAAAAACCTGAACCAAAGCCATCCTAAACCAAATACAGTGCAATCACAGACACACAAACTCTCACAAAACCATCCACAGAATAACCAAAATCATTTCCAGGTGACATCATATCCTCAAAACCAGCCTTACAAAAACCAAATGCAATACCAACTACCTCAAGTGTATCCTCAAACACAATTCCCTCAACAAATGCCTTACCTGAATTTCCAAAACACTAACCAATACCTTGGAAACAATGCCAACTAAATGCAAAGCGAACCTAGGACAACCAGATGGGGAATGTTTCCAAATTGCAGATTTTGTGGGAAAAGTAATTATGCTGCTGAAGAGTGTTACTGGAATGAAAATATGGACTGCATTCACTATAAGAAAAGGGGACATTCGAAAAGAGTGGGCAATGAAAGGTGTTGACAAAGCAACAAAATCCACAAAGTCCCATTTTTGGGAAACCACCACCAATACATCCATTACAAAGAACATTTCATCAAACCAAATGTCAATTCAACCACAACCTTACCAAAACACTCCTGAATCACAAGTTTATCAAGCATATTATGTTGCAAACTCTGGTAATGCCCAAATACCTCAGCACTACTCATCTCATCTTTTAATGTCTCAACCTCAACCTTATGCATCTCAACCCCATATAACACAATCCTATATGTCTCAGCCAAATTACACACATCAAATGCAATATCAAGCCATACAAGCTCAAGCACCAAACCAACTACCTATTAACCACGTTACATCTCAACCACCATCTGAATATTGCCCAAATTCTTAGAGTAATTCAAACACACAACCAGGATCATCACAAACAACTAAACCATCAGAAAAACCAATTACTGAGGAGAATGTATTTATAGTGGAGGCCTATCACAAAACCAGGAAACATAATCCTACTATTGAAATTTATGCAGTTGAAGCAAAGGATGAAAAGGGGTGAGTGGTTAGTAAATAGTGGTTGTTCTAACCATATGACAAAGAGAAAAGAACCTTTTCTTAAGAAGAACACTGATATAAATACAGTGGTGAAAATTGGAAATGGAGAAACCATACCTGTCACTTGGAAGGCTATTGTGGAGTTAGCTATAAAAGCTAGAAGAACCATACTTAAAGAGGTGTACTACATTCTTGAACTTGATCAAAATCTGATAAGTGTTGGTCAACTTTTGGAGAAGAGTTACAATGTTCACTTTGAAGATGGAATGTGCAGAATCTTCAATGCACAAGGAGAGCTGGTGTACAAGATTCCAATGGTAAACATAGTTTTCAAAATAAAATGACATAAGTAGATGGAGCATTTGCTGCAATTCCAGTGACTGAATTGACTCAATTGTGGCATAGGAGGTATGGAAATGCAAACCTTGATTATATCATTGAAATGTAGAAAAAAGAACTAGTTCATGGAATACCACAACTAAGCAACAAGATGAAAACAATGTGTGAACCATGTGCAAAGGGAAAGAGCCATGTTTTGCCTTTTCCAACTAGTGACTGGAGAGCTACTGAGAAGTTGCAGCTGGTGCATACGGATGTTTATGGACCTATGGACACACCATCAGCTGGAGGAAATAGGTATTATGTGGAATTCATTGATGATGTGTCGAGATATGCATGGATTTATTTCATGAAGAGCAAAGCCCAAGTGTTTGGTTTCTTTAAAGTGTGGAGAGTAGAAGTTGAAAGTCAATGTGGAAAGAAAGTGAGATGTTTGAGAAGAGATACAAGAGGAGAGTACATTTGAATGAGATGAAGAGCTACTTTGAAAGGGAAGGCATATTCCACCAATTCTCAGTTGCTTACTCACCAAAGCAGAATGGAGTTTCAGAAAGAAAAAATAGAACTATTGTGGAGATGGCAAAGTCAATGATGTTTGGAATGAAGGTGCCTAGAAGTTTTTAGCCAGAAGCTTGTTTCACTGCTGTCCATTTACAAAATATAATGAAGACTAGAGCATTGAAGTAGAAAACACCTTTTAAAGTTTGATTTAGAGTTAAACCGAAGGTGAATCATCTAAGAGTGTTTGGATGTGTAGCCTATATGCATATTCCTGAAGCAAAGAGGACAAAACTGGATGGGAAAGCAATTAAAGGAGTTATGATGGGATATAGTGCAGAATCTAAGGGATACAGGATTTATAATCTAGAAACTTAGAAGATGTGTAGCGCCCCCTTACCCTAGGGTACATACCAGGACGCCCTGAGGACATTCCAGTACATAACCTATGATAATGATACGCTACGATTAATCACAACATTCACTTTCCCTCGCATCAAATATCTTATTCTCTTATGAATGTCATTAAGAAGTTCACAATATTTTAAAACCTAAATTTTCCTTATTTCATTTCATAAAAATCGAATTTACAATGTATCTTTCCACGTCCTTACCGATACATCATCATAGCCTCATACAAAAGGTGCTACATGAAAGAGGAGATTATAGAAAATGTATCTAATATATCCATCTGCAGTTGACCGACCTTTGAGCAATTCCTTCTTCAAAAAAGTACAAGAATTGTGCTTCTTGTAATGTCCCTCAGTAGCTAATATCGTCTCTCGGTCCTGAAAAATTAACGTTGCAATTTTGATGAGTTTTGCGAACTCAATGAGGTAACCATCATCGATGGTCCACTCAATTCATACATCACATCAATACATAGAACATATATTTCACAAATTGTATAATTCATCATAATCCACATTCTCACTTAAGAGTAGACAATTCAGCATCTCAATCAATCTAACACGCTTATTAAAATGCATATGAAATGCTCATGTGACTCTTTCTAATTATTACCTTGTTGTGACCGAATGCCCAAACTGTCCCCTATCTATTGTGGATACCGGGCTCATTTATACTGTCCCTTATCCGTTGGGGATACAGGGCTAATTTTACATAGTGAACCTTTTGGCTCTTATTCACATTTGGAGCTTTAAGCTCAGTTTCGGTGGCTACTCAAGTCACAACTCCCATTATCTGATTATGCATTCATGTATGGAATTCATCTGTCAACATCAATCATGCCATAAAACATTTAGTTTGTCACATTCACGTACAAGTAGCACTTTCATATCTAATTATCATCGGACCTTCTGTCCAAAAATTAACACAACCTAATCACATTCATTCAATAATTCAAACAAAATAAAAACAATCAATCTATCGAGAGAAACCATCTAGGTTACTCACAGTTCACTCCAGAAGCTATTGCCTCGAAGTCCTGATGATGTCTGGATGATGGTGCTCTATATGTTCCTCTATATCATGCAAAGCATACACATATCACACTTTTGCACAATTATATAAGTGTCTATTAGTGTACACATATGTATATTAAATATGTACAATGCATGTTCAATGACATTCCCGGGTGTATATCCTTAATACATGTCTCATAACCAATTATCAAGATCTTTGAATCGTTCCTTAACACCTAGAACACTCTTCTAACGTTAATAATTCAATCCTACTTCAATTGGGCATATTTAATATCACTAGCAAGCCTAAACATCTCATTGTACAACATTGATAAGTCAATCATTCATAAACAAACATCTCTTAGGAATAATGCCATAACTTTTGCTGTAGATCTCAGATTAATGTCATCTTTGAACGGTTTCAAAGAGGACTTCTAGATCTAAAACTTTTATGAAGATTCCGAAATGAGATTTTTCCAAAACACACAGCCGTGTGAATTCACACGAGTAAACCATGTTTCTTTCGAGTCTGATGGTGTTTTTGCATCAAAAACACACGGTTGTGTCAATTTACATGGCCTGATCGTGTAACCTTTGGGTTTACTCAATTATCCTTCTCCAAAACCCCTCCAATGGATCCTAAACCCATTAGAACATCACTTCCACTCTTAATCTTCCCAAATTTACCTTTTTCTAATATAATATCACTCCATAACCATTCAAACACTAATCAAAATTTCATTCACTCTGAATTCTCAACTCATTGATTCATCATTTCAAGTGGATGACTTCTTAAAATATACCCAATTTAAACTCAACATCATCCATACACATTTCATATTCCCCACTTGATCATAAACACCCAAACTATAACACATTCTCCTACATTCAAAACAAAACATAACATACACATTCATCCAACAATGTACTGTACCCAGTTCTCAATTTCATGTCAAATTTTTGGATTTTTATAGATATAATTTAGATTTGATATCTTCATAAAAAGTGTATCCCTATGTTTCTAGTTTAATCCAAATCAAGAATCATCCCATTTGGATAGGTATATAAGAAGTTATGGCTAAAATACAGAAGCATACTTAGAGATGATGTTGCTACTAAAATTTTCCAGCTCAACTACCAAATTTTGTTTCCAAATATTTACCTAACACAACTCATACAAAGACCACTTTTTCTACCTCATCACTTTTCATTCTCAACTCCATTTCAAATCCAAAACATTCACAAATCATGATCTATATCTGATCATTATCCAAAAACAGAACATATTCATTAACCCATTCATAATTGATTTTTTACACTCATCCATTAACACAAACAGGTTATAAACGCATTTCTATACTCATCATATACAACGTCAATCCTCCATAAACAACTCTTAACCCATTATTTAGCATTTACATGAAACAAAACATCAATATATACATATATATGTTCATCTTTTCATTAACATTCTAGCTTATCCAAAACTCCTTGTCATGATCATTCAACCTCTAAAATATTTCTATAAATCATTACTCATCAATAAAAGCAAGAAATTTACACACTCTTCACCATTCACGACACTCACATATTCAAAACACCATTTCATGAGATTAACCTCTAACTATCATCACAAATGCTTCATTTAACCAATCCCATAAAATTAAAACATGACTTACTTGATTTAGCTACCAAATCTTCAAACTCTTCAAGAAAATAAAAAATCCCTAAATTCACCAACAACCCACGACCATCATCTTCTTGAGCTTGAAAAGTTTGGATTTTTTTGTGACAATGAAAGAGAAAGCAAGGTGAAAGAGTATCTTGAAAGATGAGAGGGTTAGGTTTAACATGAATGGAAATTTAAAGAATCAAAACTCATGAAGAAGAGAAGAGAAGCCACGAAGGAGAGAATAAGAGAACCAAAAACAAAACACCTAGGTTCTTTTGAATAAGAAGCATCGTGAAAGACAATAAGGGGGTCTTTCAATTAAAAATAATAATAACTTAATACATGGTTAGGCAAGTGACAAGTGTCCTGTTTCTAAAGCATTAGGCTAGGTTCTTTCATTTAACTAGTCCAATCAATTTTAATTTCTACTCCAATTGTCCCCCAATTTTCAATAGCACTTGTCAATAAATCCTAAAGTCATTTATCAAAATTTTCATTGCAATTGAACAATAATTTCTACTACCATTTAACAATTGTTTTGCCACTTGGCAATTTTCCTAGTTCAAAGATACCCAACAATTTCTTAACAATTGTTTTGCCACTTGGCAATTTTCCTAGTTCAAAGATACCCAACAATTTCTAGAAATTTCTCCAAAAATCTCAAAAATTCTAAATCAAATTATACACTTCCCAAATCAATTTTCAACATATAAAAACCACATTTCTCAACATACTCACATTTATAAACAATTATACCCAGAAATTGTCAATGAATGCATGCACCATTATTTTTATGTGCAAGAATTCAAATTCATGTGCCTATATGCTAACATTATGCATGAGCATGAAGTGCATTTTCTTAATCTCTCTTTAAGCGCACATGTACCAAAATTTAGGGTTTTGACCCTTAGTGTGGGAACGAGATGTTACATCATATGTTTTCATTATAAAAATTTATCATCATATGTTTTTATCATAAAAATTTATCCTATGAGTGCTTGCTCTTTTAATTGCTATTTGGGATGTTTTAGATAAAATGAAAGGGGATGATAGGTTGCTAAAAGGATGATTGATATATCAAATTGATGTATACTTGAGGACAAGCATGAGTCTAGTGTGAGGGAATTAGATAAGATGTGATTAGATCATATTAACTGGACTTTTTCTTTTATTTTAAGTTAATTTTGGTGATTATTGGTAAAATTGATATTTATTTTGTTTTAGGGGGTGACAGGCGAATATTGGACCAAAACTAATTTAAAATATCCAATTATAGTATCATTTTTCAAAGACATAAAATTTTAGAAATATGGAGTAAAATATGACAGATTGCTAAAACTGAGACGAGGTCATGCCTAGAGTCAAACTTACTCTAAAAAGTTTAGTCCAATTAAGAGACTTTATTTTCAACCTTATTATATATGGATTTTGATTTATTTCAATTATTATCTCTAATATAGTTTAGGGAGAAGGAAGAACATGTATTCTCAATTTTCTTTTTCTTATTTCTTTTATTTTTGTGAGGAAAAGATAGTTATGAGTGGCTAAGTCTGAATTTTGTAATTCAAAGGGAAATAAAACTAAATTTGTAACTTTGTAAGGTTTTGTTCTAAACTTCAATTTTATTCTTATTCAAGTGTTTTTTATTTCTTGTTCTTCTATTTCATGAGGAATTAATATTGATTGATGTGAAAAATTAATTCGGTGTTAATTATTTTATTGCTACCTATAAGTTCAATGATCTATAATTGTCGTGAATGATTGGTACAAGTAGTAAGTGGATTATTTATGTATTTGTATGTTTAACTTATAAGTAACAAGAAAACTAAATTGAATTATTGGAGCTATCTCAATTATTTAATTTAGTGTTTAATATTTTTCATTAAGCTTATTATTGTCGTTTAATTGATATGTAGTGCTATCACATCTAATTAATTAACGATAAGTTTTAATTTGAATGCTATGTTTAAATCAATTAATTTAGGGAAATTGAGACTTGTTATGGCTATGCTAATAGATTTCAGACTAAATAATTAACTTATGAATTTTTATTCTTTTTAAACCAATAATTAAAATTACAATTGGATAAGATCCTTTTAGTGAACAAAAATTAAGTAAAGTTGAATTTATTACTTTATATTTAGTTGATTCTTTTTTACTTCTTGTTAATTTTAGTTTGTAGTTAATTAATCATAAACCTCCATTCTATTTTGTCAATTGAAATTAAGAAACTAATATTTAGTTCTATTATGATTTGACTCCATTCCTCGACTAATACAGTAGTTTAGTGAATTAAATATTAATTTTGAGGGTTTTGACAATTCATTCAAAAATTTGCTGAAGGAGCTTAATAAAACCCTCACTACCATAATCGCTAAAGTGTCCAAACCTTCCTCTTTGTACCAATTCAAACCCATATTATGTTGTCGCATAATATATAAGATTATATCTACACTCATGATTTCTAAACTAAAGTATATACTCAACTCCTTTGTAAATCAAAGATAGGATGCATTCATTCATGGTAGAATAATTAGAGACAACATTCTCATTGCTCAAGAAATATTTAGAAATTACACTAATAGGTCCCCAAGAAAAAAACTTGCTCTCAAGATTGACTTTAATAAAACATTTGATTTAGTAAGTTGGAAGTTCCTAATTAATTGCCTTAGTACTTTTAGTTTTTCCTCATTTTTTCATCTACTAAATCAATTAAAGCATCTCCATAACTTCCTTCAACATCCTTATCAATTGGGAGCCTACTCCAATCTTTAAGAAAGCTAAAGGAAGAGATTGATAAGTGTAAATTGCATCATATTTTAGGGCATAGTTTGATATGTGTTTAGCCGTTAATTCAATCATTTAGTATGGGTTCAGGTAAGAATTGTGTTAGTTTGTTAATTATTTATGCTTTAAGTGTTTTATAGGTTAGTATAAGTTTTTGAGCTTAAATATTATGTTTTTTAGGTATCTGGATGTGCTTGCTAGTATTTTAGGGTCAATAGTGAAGAACGGAGGAGTTTCGAAAGATATTTAGGCCGAAACATAAAAGACTATTTAAAGAACAAGTGAGAAGAAAAGGGAGCTTTACATTCAGCCACTCTTGGAAACCCTAAAGAGAGAGAAGGAGGAAGAAGAAGTGGATCCCGATGTCGCTGCCCCCTAGGTCAGGTGGTATCCTGACATTACTACCTTCCCTATTTGTCCAACCTAAGTTCATTTTCTCTTCATTTAAATGTATAAAGTTGAGATGGATTGTATGGAAATGGATTTCAGATTGTTGATAATGTTTTGATCTCTCCTTCGGGATTTTACTTTGAGTTAATATTGATTTATTTATTTTGTGTTTAATGGTTTGGGTGTGTGATTGATAAATATATTTGTATGTTTTGATAACAAACCGAGAGGATGAGTCAGATAAAAATTATTAGATCAGATTAATGAGAGTTAGGCGATCTAATTGACTACTTAATCAATCTGGTCAGTAATTTCATGAAGAGAGACCCCATGCAAGACCCAATTGTTTATTAGAGAGCCTTAGAACTAATTAGAATTATGGGTAATTTGTGAATTAAGAAATTGCAAGTTCCATAATTCGATTAGGATTTACAATTTAGGATTTAATGGTTATAACTCGAGAGAGAGTAATCAACCCTACGATCATTTAAAACCAACACCTCGTAAACGCATAAATGGCTAGATTATCATTAATGATAGGTAAAATCTCCTATCTCATAACTTGATTAACTTTCTTGAAGTATTTCCGTTGTGACCTGTGTGACTGCTCAGTTTAACTTTGTTTTTTTGAAAATTTTGCTTTATAATTCTTAAATCAATTTCTTGTATTTACTTTCCATGTTCACTTGTGCAGTTTTTATTTCTTTTTATTCTTTTCTCTAAGCCTTAGATGACTTAGGATTAGACTAGTACCCTCTTCGTAGGATCGACACCTCTTATAC
The DNA here is from genome assembly GCA_027563575.1 of Erythroxylum pedicellare. NCBI lineage: Eukaryota > Viridiplantae > Streptophyta > Magnoliopsida > Malpighiales > Erythroxylaceae > Erythroxylum > Erythroxylum pedicellare. The sequence goes on along the minus strand of JAOQMP010000004.1, from coordinate 32,061,842 downwards.
TACAGTTGCGACCTGTGTGCTTGCGGTATTTGAGGACTTATAAATTTTAAAACTCGAACAACACAATCAGAGACCCACTTTCTCCTTACTTGTCCACTTGTGCGTAAAAGTCCTAACCATGCTTTTTAAATATAGAATAAGGCAAATTGGGAACTTCAATTACCACCATAAATGTAAAACTTTAAAGATATTCAACCTATCATTAATAGACAACTTAATCCTCTTCTATGGTTCTAACACTCAATCAGTAAATCTATAAAGGAATTCCCCAGACTAATTTAAGAAACCATCATGTATGCCCATCAATTCCATTAAGAGTCACTTATACGTGTCTATATTTGGTTAATTTGAAGAAATAGCTAGAATATCAAGCTTAAAAGTCAAAGAACTACCACTTACCTATAGGAATTCTAATAACTTCCAAGTTATAGAGACTACCTCCCTGTCTTTGACATGGAGCTCAAAAGAGTCACAATTGGTATAACAAACATCTTTCTTATAATGGGGGACTCCGACTAATAAGTTATATACTCAACAAACTCAATGTATATTGGTGTTCTCACCTTTTGCTACCAAGGAATCTCATAAAATATAAAGAGAAGATACTCAAAAACTTTCTCTAATTAGACTCAAGTAAAAAGGGGGGCTAGGTATCACTTTAGTAAAAATAATGAATAATATGCTCTTTACAAAGAGAATTTGGAGTTTGTTCACTGAGAAATAAACCTTATGGGCCCAATGGATGCATACCCATTTCTTAAGGAACACTAGATTTTAAAAGCTTAAGGCTAGTAACTCCATCTCTTGGACATTAAAGCACCTACTTGGCCTTAACAAATAGATAAACTAGAATATTAAGTAGGTAATTAAGAATGGCAATCAAACATAATTTTGAGTTGACAATTAGAGCCCTCTAGGTCTTTTCCATTTTATCTCTGTGATGTAAAACTTCATAAATGTAATACCATACTGGACAAAACTAAAGGTAATTGTTATAGAAAATCAGTGGAGATGTAACTATAAAGGTATGAATAAGCTAAATGCCAATATCCTCCAATATAATCCTAATATTAAACTCAAGAATTTTACAACCTAAAAAGGAGAATTATCTAGGAGATTTAGTAACAAATCATGTTTGAGATTTTTTGGGATGAAGCTTTAATTGTGTCATGTAACAAGCTCATTTAGTTCAGCTCCAATGTTTAGAATCTCCCTTCATGCTCTAGCTCATAATAAAAGGAGATTTAGAACTTTGGATAGAGTTAAAACTATAATAAGTAGCAAAGAATACACTCTTTGTAACAATGAGCGAAAGATCCTTGGGCATATAGTTTCCAAATGTCCTCACTAAACCTCTTACTAGAACTTTATCTTAGACCTTTGTAACATTCACTCCAATGTGATGAATTGAAATGGCATTATCTTATAGGCAAGCAATATGAAGCTTCCTTATAAATGTAACCTCACTCTTTTCCATGTAGCCTTCAACCTCACTATCTACTCAATATGGATAAAAAGAAACCTTATACTATTAAAAACCAAAAGCAAGAGGTGCAATAATGGATCTTTAACTTCATTAGAAAAATCATAGAGCTCTTGACCATTAAGAACCTCTAGATGAACCTTAATAGGGCCTTACAGATAGGTGGCGATTGCCAATCAACTATAGATTCTTACAACTTTGTGGTCCCTCTCCAAATCTCTCACAACCTACTTTATAATAAAAACATGTTCTTGTAATCACCTATCTCCCTCAATAAGATACCTTTGTAATTTGGAAGTTGAAGGAATGAAAGTCTTTGGAATTGAATTTTCTAAAGATGGATGTTTGTTAGGCTCTCTTCTGATTATTGTCACTCTTTGTTTCAAACTATAACCTTATCAATAAAATGAACACCTTATGGAGGACCTGAAATTAAGAATCTCCTTATATTCAACCAATCAACTTCATAAATGGGAGTAGAAAATTAATGCTACTAGCTTAAAACTTGCTTGTCACTTGAATTTATAGTTCACCTGTTTGTCTCTTTAAAGAAGCATTAGTTAGCTTTAATTTTATTTTGTAACTTATAGAAGAAATAACTTATTTGTATTTTATAAGCTTTTTTTCCCACTCCTTATCTCAAACTTATAACTCCTTTAACATATTTTCATTCTTTTAATTTAAACTTTAAATTCTAAAAAATAGCAAATCATATATGTACAACCCACTAATTCCATGAAATGTAGTTATCAGCAATACTCAAAATTAAAGTGGTGTCTACAAAATACATTAAATTAGCCATCTAAATGTAATTGTAACTATGTTTCTTATTATCTCACACATTCAACACACATTTAATATGAGTAAAAGCTTCAAATTATATTAACTTTGTAATAAACAATTTATGATAACCTTATTTAGGGTTTCTACAAAAAAAATTTCATAATCAAGATACTGGACAAATAAATAATTAATCAAGACATAAATAAACAATCAGTATCACAAATAATCAAAACATTTAACATAGAAAAACCTAATTGGCATATAACATACCTATAAACCATATGGAAAGTGCCTTAAATCCCATTTTAGATGTAGATTGAATGAACACTAGTCGTATTCTCACTATAGTTATTAAATCTTATTTAATTCCATATTGCTTGAATTGCCTCTTTTAGTTGTAGTTGTCACTCCCCTAGAGGCATTGATCAATCAATAGCATCTTCGTCATCTTATATTAGTTCAACAGTGTGTCAGATTGATGATAAACTCAAATAATATCTTTTTATTAATTGTATAAAATTCTTTTATATCTTTTCATATTCTTTTGAATCACTTCAATAATATATTTTTATTCAAAAATTACAGACAAAATAACTAACAATATTAAGATATAACTACAGATAAAGCCAATATGCTTTATTTTAATGGAAATTTCCTTTTTTTATAAGTTCTCAATTAATAATTCTTACACCTTCTAAATATTGAATACCTATATCTAACTAAATTAATAAACATTATATAATCTTCCCAAAATGTTAAGATTTTTATAAAACAATAAAAATCACAACGTAATGTATGTTCATTTAATAAAGTATATATATATTTAGAATATTAAATTATAGGTACTTTAGAGGAACGGAGCACCCTACGTGTCTACACTGAGTCCCTTCATCCATATCCATGTTCGTATAATTTAAATAATTTTTTGAAACTATGTATATTTTAAATTGTTCATTGTTATTATTCCTATGTAATTCACACGCTCTCTTCACTTCATCATGTGACTTGCATCTCTAGTCCATGCACAGCGTGCAACCATATATCTACTAGACTATTTGTATAGACATACCCCACTACGGTCGACAACCACCTTGCGCTCGAAATAGCCTCCTATATAGAAATGATTTGCGATAGTCAGGTTCTCGAGTCCGGTGAACCGCCGATGGGGGAGCCCATCCAACAGATGGAAGGAGTCGAGACCCAACGGCTACCACCTCAGCATGGGAAAGGCTCCGTCCCCCCTCAACGCCCC
>JAOQMP010000004.1:32035536-32051435 GCA_027563575.1 Erythroxylum pedicellare | reverse complement strand
ACTTTGTCGTCTCATAGTAGAAGACAACAACGATGGCGTTTGGTAGAGGCGATAACAAATTAATCGACAAGGTCCATCTCTAAAAAAACCTCTACTTGGCAAGGAAGTGAGCTGACAATGAGATTGATAAAAGGATGATTAATGGGGGATGTATGATTTTTTTAGGTGGATAGAATAAAGAAAATTTCTAAAAATTGAGATTGAACAATAAGAGAAAGGGGAAACCTTACTTGTACTGTTAGTGTAATCAAAAGTTGGAGGACGGAAGCAGGAAGACACTAATATAACAAGAGCCATCTCTGAAGATATCAAAGCAAGGAATCTCATTCTAGCATGAAGAAACTTACAAAATAACATTGATCGTGGTCTAACTAGTCTAGAAGATCTGGATATTAGGTTAAAAGCACAGAAGAATTAGAAAGGGAATTATGAATTACATCGTTTGATTCCTTGGACATTTTTATTATTAAGTTGGTTCTATTACTTAACATGTGTACCAATCTGGTAAGCTTGAGGTTAATAAAAAAAGAAATATATATATATATATATATAATTGTTACTTATAAATATATATAACAATGGTTCAATTTGTTGCATATATAAAGTGTTAAAGTAATAATCTTTTGATTTTGTTGTCTTTTTTAATATTAGACAACACTTTATTGTTATCATTGCATCTTAATATTATTAAAGATGATACTTTTAAAACTATTGCATTATATTAATTTTAAGCAACCCATTATAGAACCGTTACAAACATATTGGTGCTTAAAGCTCTCGGTGTTGCAGTGGAAAGTGCTTATATTATATATATAGGTATAGCATTTGACACTTAAAGCTGTAGGCAATAATATGCCTTTGAAAATACAAATCTGATATTAACATTCATGTTCTTTTTTAATGTATGTCGAAACCTGAAATTGGACTACTTGGTTCTTTTTCGAAAATTTTGCATTAAAGAAGCAATACTTCACAACAGTCTTCTTATGTATGCAGTTGTACTGTATATGTATTTTATAAAAGAAAATTCAGTCATGAAATTTCAAGGTAAAATGCAAGAAAGAAACGCAATAAAGAAGTGTTCTAAAGGTGAACGTGACAAATTATGATGTTTGAGGGAAGATGATTAGCACTTTGAAACATAATTAAATATCGATAAGCAGAGAATATAGTACGCATTTGGATTAGATCAGTTGATTGATTTGTTATTGACTAAATTGGATTGAATTAGGTGATGATTAAGAAACATTTAGAGAGCATGTATAGCCATTACGGTACGTCTTTTTTTTTTTTTTTGGTTGCTTAAACCATTAAAGTTTAATAAGTTGCAATATAACGAATTTTGATATATTTGAATAAAAAAATTAATTTCATAATCTGAAATCCACAGGTCTAGGGGCACACACAGAGAGTGGAATAATACCAAATGACATTTTTATCTGAATTCGGGAGATAAGATTCTAAGTTGGAATTTCAAATCTAAACTAACGTGAATAATAGATGAATGCAGAATACATGCACCTACTCGGATATTCACAGGTTTAAGTGATATATTATGCTTCATTTAAAATTTAACTTTGATTCTGATTTAACTTCACCATTGACTATGTTATCACGATTTATTGGTATGTTTGGATGGATAGTTGAATTGGATCCGAAATTATTAAAAACCACTTCTCTGGTTGAAGCAATTTGTATGTGGCCTTGAATTTTAACAGAGTGGAGTTGATCTCTAAAATATTGCATGTACAACTATTTCTTCAGAGAAGACATGGCCCCTGAGCTATAAAATCATGTGGTATGCTGTTCCTCTAGTGTATGTATTCCATTAGACTGCACGTGCCAATCCAAGTCAATTGCAAGTTGGAACTTCTTAACAACACTTGGCCATCGTTACCGTTTTGTTTATTCTTTTAAATATTTGAGATCCCATGATTCATTTAATCAAATCTTTGAGGACCCATTAGAATTATCTGTAATAAAGGCCGTGTAATAGGACAAGAGATGTTGAATTATTAGCTTTTGATTAAAGTACATACAAGAGGATTAACTTTGTAGTAGCGGTTAAAGTCGAGAAGCCTTAGGTACTAACTACATTAATTTTATATATATTGCAAAAGATACAATTGTTGTGTACATTTATTTGTTAATTAATTAACAAGGGAGGGAATAAGGTGTAATTAAAAAGATAATATCAAAAACGCGGTAGGTGCATAACTCTTTTTTAAGTTTTAGTCAATATCAAAAGGGATCTAATCATTTTAATTTGAATTATATACAAAAATATATAAAAAAATACATATCTTCATTAATTATGGATAGGATATGTGAACAATAAGAATTAGGGTGGACCAAAGGCAACAGCTGAGCAGTCCTTTTTATATATATCTCCAGCTGTGACCACTCTCCCTTTATTATGTGAATACTATTCCTCTTTAGCTTCTTCTTCAATGTACCCAACCACTGAATATTACATTCAGTCAAGTCATCAAAGATACCACCCTATCTCTTTAGCTGAGTTCACTATTAAGTTATTGCAATTATTTTTGTAACAATTTTTTATTTTATATATAGCTAAATTAAGATTTAGATTATTAAGATTATTTTATTAGTTAATTAAACCATTCAAAATAATTGAAGATCCATAATATCCAAGAATTTATCTCAATTTATCATTATCTTTATAATACGGTGTTCTTTGGTAAATAAATAATAAGCTATTTTTAGTAGATTAAGAAGTATTTGGATGTTTGATCATGTTAAATCGTTGATAATTATGTTTGGTAATCAGCTAACTAGGTTGGCGGATTAAACTTAATCTACTATTTTTCAAAATGTTCCTATGGAGCGTTTTGTTCCAGGGGTTAAGAAGTCAAGGAATGAAAAGATGATTGTGAGGAAAAGATCATTGTATCCAAAAGTTATTACAAAATACAAAAATGCAAATAAGATAAAGTTATTACAAATTACAAAAGAGGAGATGAGAGATAGAGATAGATAAGTAAACTCAATTTACACAAAATTAAAAAAATTACTATGGTTTATTCAAAAATTAAGTAAAGTTGGAATTTTTCTTTAATAAAATTTTGTGATGCATATCGTTATCATTATTTTCAAAAATTATTCCATTTTTAATTAAGTAAATTAAGTATCATTGGATTTGGTATTGTACAATACAAAAACTACTACGAAATTATTTTATACCGACCAAAATTTTATATAATGTTATATTTAAAGATTGAGTTGGGCAGGAAAATTTCAAGTTGTATTCATTTTACTTATTAATACTTAGATTAAATTTTGTAATTAAGAAAAATTAAATCATTAAATTTAAAATGTATTTTTATATTTAAATATTTTTATTCATAAAAATGTTTTTACATATAGTTATTATGTCTAAAAAATTAATTTTAATGTTAATTTTAATAGATAAGATTATTAAAAATCTTTTTTTAGTTTAAGTTATAAGATAAGGGTAATTTTATTAAGGGGATTAGATTTTCATATAATTAAAAATAGGTTTTATGCTTATTAACTACTACATTTTTCAATTTAGTTTCTAACCTTAATTTAAAAAATTATTTTTTATTTTGAGCTATCGGCAATAGGTTTTAATTTATTTAAATTTGATTGATTGATTAAATTAAATTAAAGCGTATGCATAAATTCTTATGACAATATAAAAAAAAGTTAAGATATAATACTTATGTTTTTATAAATTATTGTTTTATTTTACGCATAAACAATTAACATTAATTAGTTAATTTTATTAAATATTTTTAAATAAATAACCGAAATTATTTGCTGGTCAAATCAATTATATTAAACTTTGTTAGCTAACAACTAATGTAATCTTAGTGATCGTAGATCAAAATACTATGGATAGCCTTTTGTTTGTTTGGTGAGTATAAATTTCTGGTTTATAATTTCTGTCCTCTCCTTAAGAAATCGTGTTTAAATAAAAGCTAGGGTTCAAACTTCAAAAGCTTCCTTTTTAGTACAATAGGTCACAAGTTTTCGTTTTGGTCGGTTTCTCACACGCTCTTTGACGGGACGATCGGAATTACATAATCATATATATTTAGAATCTTCAATAATGCAAGAGGTTGTTAATCATAAATGGTGTAAAAAAGACTGTTAATATAAGGGCATAATTAGTAATTACACAAAAAAAGAATACATTACATATAAAAATTTCCCACCTTTACCGTCAACATTTTCGCAAAGAAGAGTTACAACAACAACAAAACTTATATACTTAACATTACATTAACAAATAGCAGCTATGACAATAATAATATTACTTGGTATGAATTCTACTGATATGATAGATCTAAGAAAATTCAACAATGTGTAGCTTTATCCTTAATTACTATACATGTTGTTCAATATTGCTCAACAAAGAGCAAGGATTAGAATTGTGAAATACCATTAAATTAACACTATTTGGCCGTAAATAGAAATACCAAATAAATATAATTTCGCTCGATTCAATGGCATTAGTATTAAATTAAACGATTACTTACTAAGGGGAAGATCTTTATAAGGTTCAAAGAAAACAGAGGACTTGTAGAGAGAACAAGAGAGGTACTATAAAAACGCATTATTGTCTCTCATTTTAGCTGGCTCTTCATTTCATTTCCTCTGTTTCACACATTAGTAATTTGCATCCTGCTTCTGTTTCTGTTGTCCTCTCTAGTCACAGAAGCCGAACAAGTTTCATTCTTTGGCGGAACCCAAACCATTAAACAAAATGGAAGATTGAAGAGTTTAGTTGTTGTTTTCTATCAACCTCCTGTTTCTTGTGGTTGGTTCTGTAATGCACATGAGTTTTTTGATACATTCATAGAGATTTACAAAGTGTCTATTTTTCAAGTTTTCTTCTTTTACCCTGTTCGCCTCTGAAATGTATGTGCTGTAGGAGTGTGCAGATTTTGGAGTCAAGGGACTGACATTACAGCTTTGCATTGTGTTTTTGCGTATATCAGAAGCAAAACTCAGAGTCTAAGTCGAAAGCTTCGTGCTCTTTTTCTCAAAGAAGTTCCATTATTTCGTATTTAGATCTAGCGTGTTTCTTTAATCTACTTAAAACCTCTGCTCCTTCAATTCCCATTTGCATCTCCTCTGTTTTTGTTCTGTTCTGTTGTGTACGATAACAAACGTAAGAACTAGACATCAATGGATCGGCTTACTTCTACGACTGTTATTCCCAATGCTTTTGGAGGAGCTAGAGATGACATTTTTATGCAGTTCTCTATCATTTGGGACCTGATCAAAGCGCCATTGATCGTGCCTCTACTGAGACTTGCTGTTGCCATCTGTTTGATCATGTCTCTGATGCTTTTCATCGAAAGGGTGTACATGGGCATCGTCATTGTGTTAGTCAAGCTTCTGGGTCGAAAACCAGAGAAGCGTTACAAATGGGAGCCTTTGAAAGACGACGTTGAGTTGGGTAACTCTGCTTATCCAATGGTTCTGGTTCAAATTCCAATGTACAATGAACGAGAGGTCCTTTTCTTTGCTCTCCCTCATCTCGGCGTTTGTTTTTTGCCTTTCAAGTGCCTTAAAGTGGAATGGTTTCAATCCATGTGTTTTTGTCCATTTTCACGCAGGTTTATCAGCTCTCCATTGGAGCTGCATGTGGTCTCTCTTGGCCCTCTGATCGCATCATAATTCAAGTCCTTGACGACTCAACGGACCCAACCATCAAGGTACATGTTCATTAATAACAATTTTCAACCTGAACGTTAACAACTTGTCATATATTGAATGGTCTTGCAGATGGAAGAAAAATGATAATATTAAAACGAAAAGCCATTTTGACCAAAACCTCATTTGTAGGCATGTTCAATATAAAAATGTGATGTTGGTTTTGCATGGAAATCAATGCAGGACATGGTTGAGCTTGAGTGCCAGAGATGGGCAAGCAAAGGTATAAACATAAAGTACGAAATAAGAGACAACAGAAATGGCTACAAGGCTGGGGCTCTTAAAGAAGGCATGAAGAAAAGCTACGTGAAACGCTGCGATTACGTGGCCATTTTTGACGCAGATTTCCAGCCAGAGCCTGATTTTCTCTGGCGCACCATTCCCTTTCTAACACATAGCCCCGAATTGGCTTTGGTTCAGGCTCGTTGGAAATTCGGTAAATCTAACTTTCCTCACATTTTTCACTTTTGGTTCACTTAGTAACAGTCTCTGGTCTGTTAAGCACATATTCAGATTAATTTAAGATTAATTAGGCTAGGCTTCACCGCTTTCAAAAAACTGTCGGTGGGTCTGTTAATTTTGGGACAGTGGTTGAGGGTAGTGGAGAAGTGGGTCCTACCTCGTGCATCCATCAGGATCCAATCCTTGGTGGCCGCTTACTTGACGAACACGTGTGGTCAGAGGCTGCCGTTGTATTGTGAAGACAGCATGGACTCACTTCCCAAACTACCCCAACAGGGCAAATTAGATAAAAGCCCGACCTTGAAGTCTACTTGGTGTCCTCGGTTTTGTTTCAATTAATTTCCATACCTCAGCAAACGTCAATCGTAATTTGTAATTGCCAGAATTGTAGGTAAGATCTATTTGAGATAATTCTACTGAAATGCAAAATTTGAAGAAGTCCTAGGCAGCTTTGATTGTAGCAGTGTGTAGGTACTTGGTAATTGGTACAGGCCTTTTGTTTTGTACTTTTGAGTCCCAATAGTCTGAACCACAGATAAGGAAAAACGTCAAGCCATTGAGACAAATGCAATGCCTTGTATGCCAGTGGTGTGGACCACAAAGAATGGAACTACGGTCCATTTGGAATCAACCAAACTGCAAATTTCCAACAAAAGTCATTCGCTTTTCTTCTGTGCAAAAGTTGGGAATTGTCCCTTAAAATGACTTGCTAAGGAAAGTGCTAAAATTTGGACCGATCTACCCCAGTACCCATGTTCATAAATGATGGAAGGTGGAGGGACATGTTGGATCGGCCATTGAAGAATATCATGAATGAAGGGTATATTTGTCTGTTTCCCCGGAGGAGCTCTTCTTCGCCTAATATTCCCGGCAATTGCATGTGACATCTTAATGGGTGGTCCTTACAATCCCTGTCAGTGTTAAACGCTACTAACCGACAAACTAAATTTGATGTGAAAAGGATTTGATAATTTGAACTGAAATCTAGTTGCCAGCTTTGTTGGTTGACATGGCAGCTGCTTTCCGGGCTGTTTTGCAGTGAATTCTGATGAGTGCTTGATGACAAGAATGCAAGAAATGTCTTTGGATTACCATTTCACGGTAGAACAAGAAGTGGGTTCCTCCACATATGCCTTCTTCGGTTTCAACGGTAAATCCCCAATTGTTGTTTCCAGATCCACACAGGAAACTGAGGACTTTCTAATGTAACAAAGACTTGACTGATGATTTGGTGATGACGAAAAAACGTGATATAATGTGCATCTCAGTCAGATAAAGTCTACGATTCAAATGTTGTTTCTGTATGCGTTACAGGGACAGCAGGTGTGTGGAGAATTTCGGCGCTAAGCGAAGCAGGAGGGTGGAAGGATAGGACCACGGTGGAGGATATGGACCTAGCAGTCAGAGCTAGCTTGAAAGGCTGGAAATTTGTGTACATTGGCAATCTCAAGGTAATCTAACGATTTTTAATTGAAACCTTTTTCAGAGAATAGATCACTTGTCCTATTCCATTAACATCCATCTATTAATTTATGTAAACCGTGCTTAGTTTCCGCTAATTGGGTTAGACAAAAGTAATCCTTGTTGGTTACAAGCTCTGAAAAGGTCAAGTGCCCATAATCCACTGTAAGACTGTTTTGGTTTTCCAGTTAAATAACCAAGCCATTATTGAGCTTCAGTTTCAAGGCTATTATGTTCTGTTAGAATTGACTAAAATATTAGCAAAAAGGAGGGAGTAGACAAATTAACAAATATGTAAGAAATTATTCTTACGGTTGCATATTGTCGTTTTTCTGATACAAGTTTCTTGAACACATTACTGCTTTCAGGTGAAAAATGAATTGCCAAGTACATTGAAGGCCTATAGGTATCAACAGCATCGGTGGTCCTGTGGTCCTGCTAATCTGTTCAGGAAAATGTTAATGGAGATTGTGAAAAACAAGGTTAATCTAAATTCTGTTTCTAACAAATATCCAATCTTGAGAAAAAAATATTGAAATGAAAAAATTGTCTTGCAGAAAGTGACTTTGTGGAAGAAGGTACACGTGATCTACAGCTTCTTTTTGGTCAGGAAGATCGTGGCTCACATTGTTACGTTTATTTTCTACTGTGTCGTCATGCCTGCAACTGTGTTGGTACCTGAAGTTGAGGTTCCAAAGTGGGGTTCTGTTTACATTCCTTCCATCATTACCCTTCTCAACGCAGTTGGAACTCCAAGGTCTCGTTTTCTTCTGAACTCTGAAATCAAATTTATTTACACTTGAGTCTTTTTGCTTGTAAAGCTCTTGAGTTCATATAAATGTGCCGACCTTGAGCACCATAAGATAATTTTAGGCAATAACTGGTTCAAGTTGTTGAAATTTGCTGGAATTGGTCTTGCAGATCACTTCATTTGATAGTTTTCTGGATCCTTTTCGAGAATGTCATGTCCCTACATAGGACTAAGGCTACATTCGTTGGCTTGTTGGAGGCTGGTAGAGTCAACGAGTGGATTGTTACGGAGAAACTAGGCGATGCTCTTAAGATCAAAGCAACAAAAGCACCTAGGAAACCTCGATTCAGGATTGGAGAAAGGTAATTGATTTTCCTTTTTCTGGAATTTTAATTTTTCGCGAACCATACACAAGAAGTTTAGTAGAATTTACTAAAACCGACCGTTTTCTGTCACAGACTCCACCTATTAGAGCTTGGAACTGGAGCTTACCTCTTCTTCTGCGGTTGCTATGATCTTGCGTTTGGGAAAAATCACTACTTCCTTTTTCTATTTACACAATCAATTGCCTTCTCTATCGTGGGGTTTGGATACGTGGGCACTATTGTTCCACACACTTGATGGAATCTTGAGGAGTTGGCGATGTTCTTTTGGCAATTCCTCGTCCAGCCATTTGCTGCTTCAGTCAGCCTGCTGGGTTTGAGGTGTTCATATAGTGGATTCTTGTGTTCTGTATCTTGGCTGAAGAAAGTCGATTCTTTTTTAGAATGAACAAAAAACGCTCGAGTGCTGTAGTTCGAACGCAATACTCTCTTGTGAATAGTGCAAGTCACTGCAAAGATATCCATGTTATACAGTTGATATAAGAACGAAGCTGAACGGAGGTAGCTTCAGGTTTTTGAAATCCAAGAAGATACGTTAGCATTTGAAGATTTTGAAATTGGGTTGTAATTGTGAGATTCAGTAGCTCTTTTAATTTCCACAGTTTCCTTGTTTCTGTTACACTGGTACTGGCTTGAAAGGCGATGAATTTGATAGAGATGTCTCAAGTTCCACTCTTTGTTAACAAATTCAACCTCATCTTACCTCTCCCTTGGTCTAATTGCGAATCATGCAGGGCACTGAAATCTAAGAACATCCTCACACGAGAGTAATAGATTCTGATCATTCAATTGTATAAGAAAATAGTTGTTTACTGAGAAAGCATTCACAGCCTAACCTTTTGGTTGACATTAATATAATAACAAATTGGTCCACAAAAATTTAAAGTTCAGAAAGAAAACCTTTAACCCATTTTCATTTGGGTTACGTGAACGCGGCAAGACTTTGGTCCAAATCTTATCATAATTAGGAAAGAAGCTTAAGAAGAGGTTTAAGAAGGGTTTTTGCGAATTGCAAAAATGATGGCTACCCGATTGCATCGTTATTCCTCCACAAAACCTCTTCATTCAATCTCAAGTCTCTCTTTCTCCTTTTGCTCACTCGCTACCCCCCAACGCCAACCGACTCAAGAAGCCATTAATCCAGCAATCAGCTGCCATGACAACGAAAACCACGAACAAGTTCACAAGCTTCGTGTACTCCTCCAGCAGGGTCGCATGGAATCGGCCTATAGCCTTGCGAGGTCTCTTGTGGTCTCACAGTCACCATTCTCCTCACCGTGTGAGCTTCTCTCTTTCCTGTCGGTCGCTTGCCCTTCGATAAAACTCAATCTTTCCAACATGTTGATTGCAATTTGTTGCAAGTCCAAGATGCACAGTGAAGCTGCAGAGTTGTACGGTTTGATGAGGAGAGACGGAGTTGTTCCTAATTTTGATTGTGTGAGAATGTTAATTGAGTCTTTGTTAGAGAGGAAACAATTTGATAAGATTCTTGATTTGTTTAATGAGATGGTTGATTTGGGTTTTAGGCCTGATCGATATATGTATGGGAAAGCGGTGCAATCAGCTGTCAAAATTGGGAAAACGAAGAGGGCTATGGAGTTGTTGGAGTCTATGAAAAGTAGAGGAGTGAGTCCCAACGTGTTTGTTTACAATGTTGTGATGGGCGGTTTGTGTAAAGAAAATAGGATAAAAGATGCGGAGAAGCTGTTTGATGAAATGTGTAACAGGAAATTGTGGGCTAATAAAGTGACTTATAATACTCTCATTGACGGGTACTGTAAGGTTGGGGAGGTGGAGGCGGCTTTTAATTTGAGAGAACGGATGAAGAAGGATAATATAAAGCCTAGCGTCGTCACATTCAACTCATTGCTAAACGGGCTTTGTAGAGCGGGGAGAATGGAGGAGGCGCGAAGACTGTTGGATGAGATGAAAGAGAATGGTTTTGTCCCTGACGGGTTTACGTATAGTATACTTTTTGATGGTTTAGTGAAGAGTGGTGATGGGGAAGGTGCCATGGATTTGTATACAGAAGCGTCCGGGAAGGGAGTTAAGATCAATAATTATACAAGCAGCATTTTGATCAATGGGTTGTGTAAAGAAGGCAGAGTTGATAAGGCGGAGGAGCTTTTGATGAAGCTCATGGATGAAGGTCTTGTTCCAGATGAAGTGATATTTAACACACTTGTGAATGGTTATTGTCGGGTAGATGACATTAATGGAGCCATTTCTACTATTGAGCGAATGGAAAGCCGTGGGTTGAGACCAAATTTCATTTCTTTTAATTCTTTGATTGATAAGTTCTGTGGAATGCATAAAATGGAAGAAGCACAGGAGTGGGTTCAGAAGATGGTGGAAAAGGGGGTTAGACCTAGTTTGGAGACGTATAACTCGCTTATTAATGGATATGGAAAGTTGTGTAGTTTTGACAGGTGTTTCCAGATTCTTGAAGAAATGGAAGATACCGGAATAAAGCCAAATGTTGTTAGCTATGGTTCTCTGATAAATTGTTTATGCAAGAATGGTAAGACTCTTGAAGCAGAAATAGTCTTGGGGGATATGATAGGCAGAGGGATTTCGCCAAACGCACAAATATACAATATGCTCATTGATGGTTGCTGTATGATGGGGAAGTTGAAAGATGCTTTTAGGTTCCTTGATGAGATGCTGATAAGTGAAATATCCCCAACTCTGGTGACATACAATTCACTTATCAACGGGCTCTGTAAAAAGGGAAAGTTAAAGGAAGCTGAAGACATCCTTCACCAAGTTAAAAATAGTGGTTACAGCCCTGACGTGATCACATACAACTCCTTGATCTCAGGGTATTCAAATGCAGGAAATGCAAAGAAGTGTCGAGAGCTATATGAAGCTATGAAAATGTTAGGCATAAAACCTACCACGAAAACCTTTCATCTCCTAATTAGTGGCTGCAGCCAGGAAGGGATGGATCATTTACAGACATTGTTTAATGAGATGCTAGAGATGAACCTTACTCCCGATCGACTTGTTTACAATGCAATGATTCTCTGTCTTGCAGAGAATGGAGATCTCGAGAAGGCATTGTCTTTGCAGGAAGAGATGCTAAGCCATGCAGTTCTTCCCGAAAAGATGACATATGATGGCTTGATTCTTGGATATCTCAAGAAGGGAAAACTGTCGGAAGTAAATAGTCTTGTCAATGATATGAAGTCCAAGGGATTGAAACCCACATCTGACACCTACAACAAATTGATTAAGGGGTATTGCGACCTAAAGGATTATCATGGGGCATATCTATGGTATAAGAAAATGCTTGAGAATGGGTTTTCCCCAAATGTCAGCCTTCAAAATGATCTTACCACTGGGCTCAGGCAGGAAGGGAAATTGCAGGAGGCCCAGATTATCTGCAGTGATATAAACTCTAAAGGAATGGATGATTGGAGCACAAGTGAGCAGCGGTCTGCTGAACCAAAGATGTAACACAAAAACTGGGATGTTTGAATATCCCCATTGGAATGTTTGTTACTGGAGAACAGGCTTTTAACAACATAAATGGAGATGAAGGATGGCTCTTTGTTCTTTCTTCTTCTATATTAAACATGTAGCTCATCTTCCAGAAACAGGTTCCATCTCGTTGCTGATTATCATCTTCAACCTATTAACTGTGGCTCGGCCAGAACCTGCTTGACTTATTTGTACCCTATCAGAACGCCTCAAACAAGCAACAGTTGATAAATTTGTATAATAATTGTAAATTTTGTACATAGGTTTACTTTTGACGTTAGACATGCTGTCAATTGCAAGATGGCGCTTACGCTTATTTACTCGTTGCCCACCGGCAACATTTTCTTTCAAGTTTTGCTATCTTCTCCTGAGGTAATGTTGCAGGCCTTGTTCTTTCTTTAAGCAAACAAATAACCAGATTTTGTGTGTGATCCTCGGGTGAACGATCGTGCTTTTGAGATTGAAGTAACAATACGATTTCGTGTAAGTTTGTTGACATGGCGATGATAACAAAATCTGAGCAGTAATAGTTGAATAAGACTTGACTTATCTTTGTTATCACGTTCAAACACGACAGGCATACAAATGCATGCGTTTGCAGCCTACTGAGGATGAAGTTTGTCTAGAGGGAAGGAACTCGACTTAAAGCTAGAAGCTGCCAACTTGGAGCTCAATTAACTGACTTATTCTTTGGTTGTACTTAGTAGTTAGTTGGTTAGCTTTAGACCAGCTGACAATTAGAGAGTTACTATTTTTGTTAGTTACCTTACTTTAAGTTTTGGATATAGAAGCAGAACTCTTTTCAAGAAATCATTTTTCTGGAAATTCTCAATACAAGTATCAGCATAGACATATTTCCAACTGATAAAACACCTAGTCCCAGATGTTTTAAGCCCATAAAAGCAACAAGCCTCTAATGACAATGTTGTAAATGATGGCTGAGGCTGTACCCATTTCTCATGGCAAATAGACAGCCTTCACTACATTCAATTCCTCTGCAGTAGCCTATACAATACAAAGTTTCCATTTCTAAAGGCGCTAAGTGGATATACTCAGTATTAATAAGAACCGTCTGTTGATGACTAGTTGAGTGACAAACAAAAAGATGCAACATGTTGACAAAAAGTTGAGTTTTCTATTATTCATCACTAGGAACAATAAACAATTTCAAACTATTTTAACATTCTTTTCAAAGGCAAAGAAAACTCAATCGATGATTTGATATCTTCTACTAAGATCATGTGTCTACTTTTGAAGTGTAAAAAACAATTGGAGGCGATGCTCAAATAATGCATGACCATCAACACTCGAGAACCAACATGTATCTTAGGACTTAACAACAATCAATACCAAGATATTTATTTCTCACTTCTCAAACTACTGGCTGCTGTATCAGTAATTTGATAAACAACGGAACTAATACAGGGTAATCTTTCCAGTCTGTCAGCAACAGGCCGCCCTGAACTTGTTAATTCAGTTGAGCCATCACCAGTCTTGTCAAATATCAACATCTAGATGAGAATCCCAAATAATAGTCATGGATTTGTGTTTCGATCTTGTTTCACATTGCCATTTCGGAATTTGAAGGCTTTTTTTTATAATAGCTCAGCTCTATGGCAATGTTATTTTCAACCCTTTCACCTAGATCTTCAACGGCTGTAAATTTCAAAAAGACTGGTTTTTTATCAACATGCTGTTATAATTCATTAAGATACGAACAGTATTTTGAGGTATTCTTTGATTCTCTACATGGTACATTCCCTGTCATCATTCACTTACCATCTTAAAAGTCTTAGGTTTCTCCTTCTTACAAATTATGATACTAGAGCAGATAAACAAATAATCTTGAGGAGAAAGCTGCCAAGGCTATCAGGATCAGGACACTGAAAGAATGCACAAGAAGAGATTGTGCGATAATCTTGGGCTAAGGGCTCAACGCCAGTCACCAAAATAACTACTATTCCAACACAATACGAATTTGTTTCAAAGCAGTGCCATCTCTAGGTACTTAAAACTTGTAACTATATTACCTGGTCTTCTGTCTGCATAACCCTCATAGTGCTGTGTCTTACATTTCTTACCAGTAAACATCTAATAAAGAAAATGTTCCATCAAGAGAAAAAAATCAAATTTAAAGTTTAAGGCAAAATAAATGATCCTCGGACACATTGCTCCAGATACCAAAATCCATCAGGTTTGATCGAGTCCGCTGACTCTATATCATGCGTTCTCCTCAATCGCTATTTTTCAATCAAGCAAATGAACCTATTATGTAATAACTAATAACACACAAAAAGTATTTGGAGGCATTGCAACTTTTTTTTAATCATCCACCACAAGAAAATTTGATATCCGCTAAGAGCAAACCATAAACATGATTCAAGCAAATAATAACAAATTAAAGGATCAAGCATAAACCAACAAACCAACAATCCGTCCGGTGTCACCTCATCAATTCTCATGGATTATAACCACGCAAAGAGCTCTCACAGCTAATCACGCGAGTACTAAAATGAAGCATCAACTGATGAATTTATAAGTAACTTAAATTCACTGGAACCCACACAGGTTTCATCCAGTTTATTAAACAGAATGCCTATCTAAGAACATCATATCCAAACAAAAACGAAGACAACACAGCGCCGACTTTAAAAGTTTAAAACTCACCACAACAAAACTTAAAGCACTTTAAGCATATCCTCAGCTCCACTTGAAGTAAAAGCCCCACCTTCCTCCAAATTAAGCACCTTTACAACACCATCCTCAGCCAACAGAGAATACCTCCGGGACCTCACTCCTAAACCCACAGGTTTATCACTCAAATCCAGCTCACACCCTATAGCCTTCGTGAACTCCCCATTACCATCAGACAACAACAGCACCTCATCGTTAATACCCAGATTCTCTTTCCATGCTTTCATCACAAAAGCGTCGTTGACCGATATACATGCGATTTGATCAACCCCTTTTGACTTGAGCTCCGCAGATTTCTCCACGAAACCTGGAAGATGTTTCTGGGAACACGTCGGAGTGAAAGCTCCTGGGACGGCGAAGAGGATGGACTTCTTGCCGGAGGTGAGTTCGGAGATGGTGGTGGTCTGGAGCTCGCCTGTGGCATCGAAGTAGGAGAGGGTGGCGTCGGGGAGTTTGTCGCCGACGGAAATGGTGGCGAAAACAGATGGGGTCGTGTGAATTTTGGTTGAGAGTCGCTTTAGAGAGAGCGGCTTTTGGTGGAAGTGTTTGAGAGAATGAGAAGTGAATGATAGCTTAGAAGACAGCGAGTGAGGTGAGAGGAGCGACTTGGTGGTGGTGAAGGTGGCGGTGGCCGGTGAGGAGATGAGAAGCCTTGACATGGAAAGAGATGCAGCCATTATTGACGGTGGCAGTAGGCAGTGGTCGTTAGTGGTGGTTGGCGGTGGTTGGTTGGTTTGTGATATGGTTTGGCATTAGCTTTATTTATAGGTCGATGCGTGGATGCTGAACGGTGGAGGTCCTGGAGGAGGGGTGATTCTCACGTGCGAGGGGGCGAAGATAGCTGTCACTATACCATTGTTGTAAAAACCAACGAAAAGTGAAAGCGATAATACCAGAATTAAATACATAAAAACCGAATCGAAAATTTAATAGGAATGATTCCATTTTTCTGTCAT
>JAOQMP010000004.1:32014027-32027127 GCA_027563575.1 Erythroxylum pedicellare | reverse complement strand
ACATCTCATCATTCATAAATTCCTATTCTTTTTCCATAACATATCTCTTTCCTAAGTTCATTATTTCAAGTTGATAAACAGTTTGTGTACACTTCAAGTTTAGCTCAACATCATCTATGCACAAATCAAAATTCCATACTTGATCATAAATACCTAAAATAGAACACAAACATATACATTCATCCACCAATTTTCTGCAGTCATTTCTCACCCCATTATGATGATCATTCAACCTCAAAACATCTCTATAACAATTCATAACTTATTACTCATCAAGCATGTACAAAGGCAAGACATTTACTTAAACTTTGCATCACACACAAAACACCATTTCATGTCATTTAACCTTTAACTATCATCATAAATGCTTCATTTAACATTGCCTATAAAATTAAAACATGACTTACTTGATTTAGCTACCAAATCTTCAAACTCTTCAAGAAAATAAAAAATCTCTAACTTCAAATACAACCCATGATCATCACCATCTTGAGGGTTGGAAGGTTTGGGTTTTTGGTTGGAAGGTTTGGGTGGATGAAAGAGAGAGTAAGGTGAAGGAGTAGCAAATGGAAGATGAGTGGGCTAGGTTCAACGTGAAGAGAGGTGCAAAGAAATAAGTCAAGAAGAAGAAGAGAAGGAGAAGAGAAGTCACGAAAATGAACAAGAAGAAAGTGATGAAAAATGAAGGAAGAGAGAGCAAAATGTAAGACCATTTAATGGTCTTTCAATCAAATGAAAGAATAGTGACTTTAGACATAGGACACTTGTCCAATTTCCATGAATTTCAACTAGCTCTTTTATTTAACCAGTCTAATCAATTCCAATTGCCTCCAAATTTTAATCGACACTTGTCAATAAATCCTAAGGTCATTTGCCAAAATTTTCATTGCTATTGGATAGTAAATTCTACTACCATTCATTAATAGTTTTGCCACTCAGTAATTTTCCTAGTCCAAAATACCCAACAATTTCTAAAAATTTTTCTGAAAATTCAAAAAAATCTAAATAAGCAAATACACTTTCCAAATCAATTTTCAACACATAAAAACCACAATTCTCAATAGAAATCACATTTACAAACAATTATACCCAGAATGTCCATGAATGCATGTACTATCATTTTCATGTGCAAAAATTTACTATTCACGTGTATGTGCATGTCATATTATGCATGAACATGAAATGCATTTTTTAATCTCTCAATCATCTCTCATATATTCTATTCTAGCCTTAACATGGGTAACGGAATGTTACATGGAATCAGTGTTATAATTGGTTGAGGTTTTTGTTGCTCTAGAATGATGCCTATGATGGAAGAAAGCAACTTAAGTTTGCTCTTGTACAAATTACCCTCTAATCTAAGACTACAATTAGTGCTAGATGAAGATGATATTGATGTTTATTTGCTTCTATTCACCACTTCCCTATACACTTCCTCATGCTTATCTAACCTTTGCATGTCCACCTCTTTAACATCTTCAATGTCAAGTGTTTTGTCACTTTTAAGTGATATACTAGAACTTAATCTTTTAGGTTCACCTATTACTATGAAGTTCATCTTGACCTCTTTCACTATCCATCTTGACTATTTGACTATTTGGTTGACTTAAATCTCTAAATTGCAAATGAATACATAATTATATTATGCCATTTATTCAAGATGGTTTATATAAGATTCAAATTCCCCAAATCCATCAAATTTTTTAATCTTTCATTAAAGGAAGACATAAAATGTAGGATCCTCTTTTCCATCTCATTGCCTTTTGATGGTGGCTACTAACACTAAAGTCGCTATTAGAACTAAAACAGTCCCATAGGTCTACCTACTTTAGTTCTTTGCTTTTATTAAAAGATATATAGATGGTTACTCTATCCCAGATAATAGATATTAAAGAAAGGACTATTCTACTGTTTCTCCCATTTGCCATCATATAATCAACATCTTTATAGTAGTAAAGGCCTACACTACATTTATATATGCATAAGAAGGATACCCACACATATGATAATGATAGCACATCCCTATAGGTAGTGACTTGATCCATCAATATCTTCATCTAATTTGAAATATCAATAATTTGAGTTGTCGGGTTTAAAAATGTATGGTTCTACTGCCAATCCTGAAGATGCCATATTGAAGAATATTAAATTATAAATAAATAAGGGAGAATGAACATAATATAAATTAAAAACTAGGATTAATAAAATGAAATTGAATATGACTAAAGAATGGTGTGAAAAACATGATCGAACCTATCTATAAGTGTATATAATCAATTGTAGTTAGTGATTAAAAATGAAGTATTTTAGAGGGGATAACTCAATCCTAAAATGTCCAACCTTTTGAGATTTTTTCAATTTAGTGCTCAAGTTTTTAAATTTTCAGTTGAATTACCAACCTTTTAAAATTTTAATAGCTTAGTTAGAAATGTTAGTTATATTAGTAGTTTGCTAATTTGGTTAACAAAATCTTTGTTATTCTTGACATGTAGAGGTCCATAAGAAAAAAATGTGGTCAAGCTTAGGTCGGAGTAGAAAGAAATTTTTCAAATGGACACCTATATATCATGAACAATAAAGAATTTGTTAGCCAAATCAACAAATTTCTAATGGAACTAATATTTTGAACTAAATTGTTAATGTTTTAAAAGGTTGGTCACTAAATTGAAATTTTTAAAAGCTTAAGTACTAGATTGAAAAAATCCTAAAAGGTTAAGCACTATAGGATTGCTTATCCCTATTCTAGAGTGTCGTGCCCATAAAGACTATATCACTATGTTTATTAATCCTAGTTAAATAGTAAAACTAGAGAAGTAATATTTAATGACAAAGAATTAAGTTGCTAAACTAATAAAAGAAAGGCAATTAAAATAGTGAAGAGAAATCAATAAAACAAACATGAGGGCTTTAACAGTCACTTATATGAAATTCCAATTATTATACAAGATTGATTATTTAGGTTGAAATAACAATTAACCTAAAGTATTTATTCTCTTTCTCAAAAAACGCAGATATATTGAATTTTAACTACCACCTTTTAATTTGTAGTTGATTGAGCCAAGGACTCTTAACGAAAGTGATTGATCAACCTCAATTCAATTAACTAATAAGTTGCTACATCTTTTAAGGTTTCAATAACCATATTTCATCTAATAGAAGGTATCAATCATAGTAATAACTAAAATCTTGAAAAGACTTATAAGAAACTTTCCAAAGTGTAAAAACATATAATGGAAAGGAATACGTTAAGTATTACAAGTGTTATAAGTGATCAAGGTCTCATCTTTACAATTAAATTATTATTATTTAGATGAGAAAGCAATGTGAAGAGAGATTTTTTTAACTCTCGGCTTTATTTATGCAATTGAAAGCAATAAAACTATTTGAAGGAGAGTTTTAAATTAAAAATAGATAGTTAGGTTTGTCTTAAGTAGTAAAAAGATATTATTGTAGTGGTTTATCTCTTTCACTAATCAAACAATAGCTTATAATGGATTTAAAATTCCTGAATGGATCTTAAGGAAGGGACATAGGTAAAAAATATTGAAAAATGCTTATCTCTAACCTTATATCTTTTATATCATGTTTCCTCTTGTAAAATTGTCATTACACTTATTACATATTTGTCATATGATATTTGTTGCAATTAGACTTTTCAATATTAAAGATTATAGTGTACCGACAAAGAGATTAGGAGTACTTTATTATTTCTTTTCTTGTTGTCTTTAGTTTGACAATGCCACATACTGTAAGTATCACATATATATTTACAATATTTTTGTGATTTGTCTATCATTATTTCTATAGGTATAGGTTGTTTATGCTTTGCATATTAAGTGTTTATCATATTGTGCAAAAATAATTATAGCTAGAATCATCGAATTTACCACTCTTTTATGTGCCTTTTGTGTCAACACTTAAGTTTAAGAAAATTTCCCTAACTTTACATTCATCTTCAATTAATATTTGATTTGATTATAGATTAATTACACCATAACCGCTATGATTTAGAATTTTTTTTCTAAGCTTATCTTTTTGTATCATTCGTACCCCCTAATATTATTCTTCATTAGAGAACGTAACAAAAAGTAATGAAACACTATCATATTACGTGTCATAACCAAAATAGATATTGTGTGACTTAACACTTGCATAAGTAATAAAATGTCACTTTGTCATTCTTTCGTAAGTTTGCTAACTTCAAAAGGTAAGGGTCATACAAAAACATAATTTCGATAAGGTAACTAATAGTTTTCAAAAGTGAAAAAAATCCAAACCATAAGAAAATTCAGTGTAATTTACCCTTTGTTTATCATTTGGATTAATGAAAATGAATTTTATTTGTAAAAAAAATACTTTTCTTGTTTTTGAATACATCTAAATGATAGATTTATTATTATTATTATTATTATTATTATTATTATTATTATTATTATTATTATTATTATTATTATTATTATTATTATTATCAAAATCTAGTTTAACCTAGAAAGAATGTGTAATATCATGTATTTTTTTAAAACGCCTAAGACTAGCCACGTACCATATACTAAGTTGAGTGAGATTGATGATTAAACTTTGAATTTCGAGGACGAAATTCTTTTTAAGGGGGTAGGATTGTAAACCCCAGAACTTTTCTTAGTATGATATAGTGAAGTCCTAAAAAAATTCGAACCCTAAAATAGTTGTTTCAGACAACGGTGACAATATCGGGTAACCTGATTTATTAACTGGAAGTCCTAAAAGCCTCAAAATTAAACCAACATTATATAATCTCTTAAATATGAGTTAGAATGCATGAAAATGTTTAACGGGATGTTTAAAAATCTAACCCCGAAGTTCCATATCACATTAGGGTTAAATGACCTTCTAAGGGCAAAATGGCCTTTATGCTTTTAAAATAAATTTCCAGCAATTTCTCTTTAATCAAAACAAGACACTCCTCTCTTTTTTCTTGCATGAATGAAAACTCTTCTTTGTCTCTTAAAGTTTTTCTTTCTCTTTGCTTAAAATCAAACAAACAAAAGGTGAAATCAAGAATCCAACCTTAGATCCATCATCCACTCATCAAGACCTACATTTTTGTACCACCAAATTCACTTATTTCCACCATATTCTAAAGGTAAAAAAAAAACCCAGGTTTGTGTTAATCATTCTTGGGTTGAAGTATGATGTTTATAGTGATTTACTAATGGGAGTGTAGGTGTATTGGTGGTTGATTTTGGTGTAGGAAGTAAGGAAGCACCAAAGCCCTAATTGAAAAAAAAAAACTAACCCAAATGTCTAATCAAGGTAAGTGTTCTTTGGACTCAATTGAGCATGTCTAGTTATTATTGGTGTTATGGAGCTGATGAAATTGAATTAAGAATGATGGCTGTAGTGAAAGGAGTGGAATGGGTTTATAGAAGTGCAATTTGGATAGTTTCGAAATACTGCCCTTAGCTTGAAATAGATATCTTTTCTGAGAAAAATGTCTTCTTCATAGTTAAAATATATGTAATAAGCTTTCCAACGAGTATTAGAACACCTAAATCTGAGACCATTTGATTGCCCAAATAGTCTAAGAAACTCACTGCTAGTGCAGAGCAATCCTACAGATACTCAAAGTTTTGAGCTTACTGTTGAGGTGTGATCTGGATAGTCAAATGACGTCCAAAATTATGAAACTTAGCTATAATTAAAGCTTAGGATGATCTCTAAAATTTTCATGAAGGAACAAAATTAAAATTCAATCCCAAAATATGAGAAAGTGGTGAAATTTTCCCTAGAGGTCGAAACTGAAATTTCTACTTAACTTTGTATCATATCCTATTATAGTTAATGTTAAAACTCTACCATATTTATAAATGTTGAAAACATTTTAAGGAATAAATAAAGTATGTTAAGCCCCTATGGTGAAATGAAAATAACTTGCCTCAATAATGATTAGACATGCATGGAAATAGTGAAATTGAAATTACATATGCGTGATAGATAAAATAAAGGGGAGATGTTGAGATAGGTTGTAATTGATAATTATGAGAATTACTTATATATGTAACCTATGTTTAGGTTCGAATACTCAATAGGCCTATTCATTACCATTTCCATAACTTCCAAGAAATGTATAATTGGCAGAAGAAACATTTTTAACCCAGTTACAATATTCTCCTACCGATTATATGTTTCTCAACGATTCACTAGATCATACTAGGGAAATTTCTGGGGTTTACAATCCTAGCCCCTTTAAAAAAATTTCATCCTCAAAACACAGAGTTTACTCATCAATCCCACTCAACTCAGTATATGGTATATGGCCAGTCTTAAGCTTAAAAAAAAACAATACATGATATTACACAGTCTTTCTAGGTTAAATCAGATTTTGATAATAATAATATTTTTAATATTTTATGTTATTGTTGTTGTTGTTGTTGTTGTTGTTGTTGTTGTTATTATTATTATTATTATTAAACCCACTCACAATTTTCTCCTGCTGATTATACATTTCTCAACAATTCTTAAAATGCTAATGGATAGGCCTATTGTATATCCAAACCTAAACATAGGTTACATATATAAGTAACTCTCATAATTATCAATTACAACCTATCTTAACATCTCCCTTTTATTTTATATATCATGCATACGCAATTTCAATTTCATTATTTCCATGAACATCTAATCATTATTAAGGCAAGTTCTTTTCATTTCACCATAGAAGCTTAACAGACTTTGTTTACTCCTTAAAGTGTTTCCAACACTTACAAATATGGTAGAGTTTTAACATTAACTCTAATAGGATATGATACAAAGTTAAGTCGAAATTTCAGTTTCGACCTCTAGGGAAATTTTCGCCACTTTCTCATATTTTGGGATTGAATTTTAATTTTGTTCCTTCATGAAACTTTTAGGGATCGTCCTAAGCTTTAATTATAGCTAAGTTTCATAATTTTGGACGTTATTTGACTATCCAGATCACACCTCAACAGTAAGCTAAAAACTTTGAGTATCTGCAAAATTGCTCTACAATAACAGTGAGTTTCTTAGATTATTTGGGCAATCAAATGGTCTCAAACTTAGGTGTTCTAATACTCGTTGGAAAGATTATTACATATAGTTTAACTATGAAGAAGACATTTTTCTTAGAAAAGTTATCTATTTAAGCTAAGGGTAGTATTTTCGAAACTGTCCAGATTGCACTTCTATAAACCCATTCCACTCCTTTTACTATAGCCACCATTCTTAATTCAATTTCATCAGCTCTATAACACCAATAATAACTAGACATGCTCAATTGAGTCTAAAGAACACTTATCCTGATTAGCCATTTGGGTTAGTTTTTTTTTTTTTTTGCAATTAGGGCTTTGGTGCTTCCTCACTTCCTACACCAAAATCAACCACCAATATACATACACTCCCATTAGTAAATCACTATAAACATCATACTTCAACCCAAGAATGATTAACACAAACCTGGGTTTTTCTTACCTTTAGAATATGGTGGCAATAAGTAAATTTGGTGGTACAGAAATGTAGGTCTTGATGAGAGGATGATGGATCTAAGGTTGGATTCTTGATTTCACCTTTTGTTTGTTTGATTTTAAGCAAAGAAAATTAAAAACCTTGAGAGAGAAAGGAGAGCTTTCGTTCATGCAAGAAGAAAGAGAGGAAAGTCTTGTTTTGATTAGCGAGAAATTGTTGGAAATTTATTTTAAAAACATAAAGACCATTTTGCCCTTAGAAGGTCATTTAACCCTAATGTGATCCAAAACTTCAGGGTTAGGTTTTTAAACATCCCGTTTAACATTTTCATGCATTCGAACTCATATTTAAGAGATTATGGAGTGTTGGTTCAATTTTGAGGCTTTCGGGACTTCTGGTTAATAAATTGGGTTACTCGATATTGTCACCGTCGCCTAAAACAACTATTTTAGGGTTCGAATTTTTTTTTGGGACTTCACTAGATCATACTAGTGAAAGTTCTGAGGTTTACATAATTCTACCAAAACTAATCTTATTTGAGGAGCTTGAAATCTAATAGCTTTAACACTTTTTATTTAACCCTCCCAACAAGCATTGAAAATAATTGCACGATTAAGCCAAAAACAATATCAAGTAAAACCTTCCACATTTTAGGAGAACTTTAAAATAATGCATATATATATTGCACAACTCCAAAATATGAAACAACTTTAATACAAGAATATGTCATATCACTAAGATTAAGATTAAGATTAAAACTCTGACAAGTACATGACATATATAATGCTCATAGATTCATTTCAAGAAATCATTTTTGAACCCATTTATACTTTTTCTTTATATTAGAACCATTGTCATAATCTTGACCCCTCACATTGTGGACATTAAGATCAAGAGACTTAAATGCATTCAATAATTCATTGAAAAGTCATAATCTAGATGTATCATCGACCTTTAAGAACTCAAAAGGTATTCCTCTATTTTTATTTTGTTACTTGACATATTCACATATCATATTATCAGACTCGTTTCTTCTTAAAGGCTCACATATGGGGTACAATCAAGAATTTTAGAAAAGTATTTGACATGGTTAATAATCCTCATAATAGAATTCCTAACACTATAATCCAAAAGATAAATAAACTCATTTTGAATTTTGTTACCAAGATAATGGTGATAAATTTCATGATTTTTGAATGCGTCGAACATGATCTTGCATTATCATATCAAATACAACAATCATCTCAATCAATTTTAAAAAAATTACCATCACTATCTTGGTAAAGTTTATCATTAAATCCCCCAAAAGCCAAATTATATTTAGCAAGATATTTCACAACATAAACTATTCTTATCAAAACTTGTCTCCAATATTATTTCTCCTTTACAATTTCTTCTTACAAAATTTTATCAATTGTTTAATTTTTGATCAATCTTACTCTTAGTGCATTCTAAGGTTTTATGTTAGTCATATGTCCAACACTATTCTCATATTCTTTAAGACTTTAACTAAGATGCTTCTAATCTCTAAATATATCATTTACCAATGCATTTTGTTTGCTATTAGGTTTTAACAACTTACAATAAAAACAATATGCTTTATCCACATGTTTAAAGTAAACGAATCATTTTATATCACTAATCTCTCCATTACTCAATTTTTCTAGAATAATAAGAATATGAAAAATGTAGAGAAGTATTATCTAAAGGAAACACAATATTCAATTCCCTTATGGACTGTTTGTCAACTAAAATGACACTTAATTTATTCTTAAGATTATCTCAATTTTTTAGCATCATAAATATCTAATAGAGGGATCGGTTTCTCATCGATTTTAAATTTTCTAAATTGGATGCATTTGGTATATTATCATGCTTGCTTAAACTCCTAGCATCCTTATGAATATGAATCTCTTCAATTAAATTTTCATTACGTTTTTTAAAATTACGTTATATTAATTCCTTCATATTCTCACCATAGGAGCTTACTATTTTAACAAATTTGTTGATAACTTCTTTTTTTAGATATTATTAACTGCTCAACTCTTTTTCTTTTCCTTTTCCCTTTTTCACTTCCAGACAAATGCTTTGTATGCAATATCATATGAAAAAATTATAACACAATTGGACTAGAAAAAAAAAGGACCTATATGGAATCGGAAGAAGTAAGTATGCACAACAAAACAACAATAGCTCAACCATATATCAATGGTATTATGTATTTACGACAGCAGAACAAAAAAATAAAGAGCAAAATTTAACATCCTATATTAAAAATGAAAAAATAAAGAGTAAACTTTTATGATAAAAGTTAATCTTTTAGAATTATGAAAATATAATTCCATAATTCTAATAGTTTTCAAAAGATAAAATATTATTGATTGACAATTTAGAGAAAAATTAATCTTTTCCATGATAGATTGTTAGGACCCCGCCCTCGTGGTTCACGTGTCCGACATCCTAAGTGACATCTGAATATGTGCTCTACTAGGGTGGCCATCCCCCACCAGGACAAACATCAAAACAACACCCTACTCCTATTTCACGGCAGATTTATTTGGAAAAAACCTAAATCTTATAGCACCTATCTTAAGGCAAAAAAATAGCAAAACTATCAGTTGGGATATCAGATTAATACCATCTTAGGACAGTTTGAAAGAAGAATCTGAGGTCTACAATTTCCATGAAGACTTTGAAGGCAGATTCTATCGTCTGAATGGTCAAAAATGGAGCAAACGATAGCATCAGACGAATAGTGTATAGAAGGAGAAGTTTAGGTCACAAAGGCAGAAAATAGAGAGAGCGAAATAACAGATGAATGGTAAAGGTAGACGAAGCAGAAAGACAGATGAATCAAAATGAGAGACGAAACAAAAGACAGACGGAGCAAAGTGACAGACGAATGCCAGAGACAGACGAAGCAGAAAGACAGACGAAGCAAAATGACAGATAAAACAAAAGACAGATGAAGCAAAGTGACAGATGAATGGCAGAGGCAGACGAAGTAGAAAGACAAACAAATCAAAATGATAGACAAAACAAAAGATAGACGAAGCAAAGTGACAGACGAATGGCAAAGGCAGACGAAGCAAATGACAGACGAATCAAAATGACAGACGAAACAAAAGATAGACGAAGCAAAATGGACAACTTAAGATGAAGCAAAAGTCAACCTAAGACGATACAGACGGTCAACTTAAGACGAAGGAAAAGTCAACATAAGATGATACAGACGGTCAACTTAAGACGAAGCAAAAGTCAACCTAAGATGATATAGACGGTCAACTTAAGACGAAATAAAAATCAACATAAGACGATACTACTCTTAAGACGAAGCGTCTTTACAGATGATACAACTCTTAAGACGAATGACGTCATTATAGATGATATGACATCATTACAAATGATACGTTTTTACAGATGATACATCTTTAAACAGATGATGCATCTCTTAAAACGAATGACGTCATCATAGACGATATGACGTGATTATAGACGATACATCTTTACAGACGATACCTCTGTATACTCCTAAGCGTCTCCCCTTCTAAAGACCACAATTTACGACCTAGAAGTCCGTATGCGACTTTTCCTTTATAAAAAATTTAAAAATGCCATGTACAAACTTAAAGGAGAGTCATGATCAAAAATGCAATTGTATTTCATTTGCTTCAAAAGATAAGAGTCTTACAAAGCTTTAGCGGGCATTTCAAGCCGCAAATATATTAATGTCTTAAAATTCCAAAATACAGAAGGTACATAATTCATGAATTACTCAAAATGCAACTAAAGCCTCTCTTTATAAAATTTGCTTCAAATACAGAATATACAAAAATTGGAGTGATGCCTTGACCCTTGTCTACTCGATATCTTGCTCATCACCTAGATGTGAGGGAGGAAAAGGGGGGTGAGCTTAAGCCTGTGGGTAATAATTTATAATTGGTAATAAGCAAAACCATTTAAGAAGTCCTTTCTAATGTAGAAAATTTATGTTATTACAAATTATGTATGCATCACTTTTGTCCATTTATCATTAGCACATAAGCATATCAAAATGGTTCGGGTGAATCTAAAATAAAACGTTCTATGCAATTCGACATAATGGTCTTACGTAGCAGTGAACTTATGGGAGTCCTTGAAGGAGCTCTAGGCCACTAGGGGGCAGGCGGGAGAAGATTTTTGTTAAAGTGCACTTGACTTAACTTAGGGGACCACCACAAACCCACAAAACATGTAAAGCATATTGCCCACAAAGGTATATTTCATAAACTTGGTTTCTTAAGCTTGATAACTTTTCAAAAATCATCTTTATATGTCATACAAAAATTTATATGCAAACATGCAACACATTCTTAAAACATTCAAGGTTTATTAAATGCACATTTTGAAGTAGTTGAAAACATTTATTTCTATTATCTTGAAAGAAACGTTGATGGCTTATTATTCAACTATAAAAAGTAACCTGCCTTGAGTTTTTTTGCTTAAAAGCTTGTTTAAGGATGTCTATCCTCTTGCTCCTCCTGCCTCCCTTCAATATTAGTAAAACCTCATTCAAAAACAACTCCAATCGGAAACTTAAAGAAACCCATGCATGTATTAATCCCAGAATACTTAAACTCATGCATTTTCTACACTCTTAGAACCAAAACCTTTCTAAGACTCCAAAAGATTTAATATAAGCTTAACTTGAATCTTCAAAAATTAATGAATTTCTTGACTCTAATGAAAGCTCTAATCTTCCTCTTTCTTTTTCCCTCCTTAATAACTCCCAAAATCCCTCTTGAAGGCTTAGTAAAATTAAAACCTAGCTCAACTCTTCTTTTTCTCTCTATCACTGACACTCTCTTTCCCTTCTTTCTTACTTTTCGTCTTGTCTCTCTTCTCTTCTTCTTCACCAATGTATTTGTGTTCTAAAATACAAGCCTACAATTCCTTCTTCCCATTTTGTCCTTGCTTCAATGCGTTAAGACTTTATAACTTAATTGATGCTCTAACAATGCCCCTTATGAAAATCTTATCATTCGAATACTTTATTTCCCTTAACCTATAACATAATATCTTACTCACATTAGCATGCTAATTAACTCCAACAAAATTTAATCAAGCAAAATCCTAGAATTAATTTAATCATGCTTATTCATAAAAAATAAATAAATTTTTTTTCCAGGGGCCAACAGAAATTGAGAGTGTAAGAAAGTGTTCTTGCATGGTTTGACTCTCTTTCTTTTTTCATGCATAAGTGAGTCAAAATTTGCAAGAGAAGAGTGTCAGTTTTTGTTCATTTCTTCTAAGGAAAATATCCTCTAAACATTTCTTCTCCTTTCCCACCAAATGATTTTGTTAACCATGTTTTCCTAGAAGAATACGAGGTAAATTAAATTGGTTAAAGATACAACAACAAGGAGAGGATAGATTGACAATGGAAAGGATTCAAAGGAAAAGGCTTTGGATACAAGAAGAAAGAGAGGATATCACAGCTAGGAATTAAAGATGTAGTGAAGGAGTCGGTAATATCACTATCTTATTGATGATTATTATTATCCTTATATCATATCTTTTATAGATTGGCATGATGATTTGGATATATTGCTTCCGCTGCAAATAAGATTTCTAAAAAGTTTTGAAATCTACTGGTTCTC
>JAOQMP010000004.1:31992120-32013927 GCA_027563575.1 Erythroxylum pedicellare | reverse complement strand
GATGTTCCAACAATGCCCCTCATGAAGTCTTATCATTCTGACACTTTATTTCCCTTAACCTATAACATAATATCTTACTCACATTAACATGCCATTTAACTCTAACACAATTTAATCTAGCAAAACCCTAAGTTAATTTAATCATGCTCATTCCTTAAAAAAATTTCCAGGGGCCAACGTTTCTCCCCCTCTTAAGAGAATTTCATCCTCGAAATTATTACCTGAGTCATTGAAGAGTTGTGGATACTTCTTCCTCATGGCTTCCAAGGGTTCCCATGTGGCCTCTTCTATATAATGGTTTCTCCACAAGACTTTTACTAATTGAACCGTCTTGCTCCTGAGGAATTTTTCCCTAGTGTCCAAGATCTCCATTGGAATCTCCTCATAACTCAGATCATCTCTTAATTGAACCTCAGCGGTCTGAATAATGTTAGAGAAATCTTATCTATATCTCCTCAAAATGGACACATGAAAGACATCATGTATCTGTGACAATTCTGGTGGCAACGCTAACCTATACGTTAGCGGTCCAATCCTCTCAAGAATTTCAAAGGGATCCACATATCTCGAACTCAACTTTCCCTTCTTGTCAAACCTCATGACTCCTTTCCAAGGAGTCGTCTTAAGGAAGACTTTTTCACTGACTTCATACTCTATCTCCTTTTGGTGTGCATCAGTGTAACTTTTCATTCTATCTTGGGCCGCTTTAAGCCTTTGTTTAACTAACTTGACCTGGTCAACTGTCATCTAAATTAACTCTGGTCCTATTAGCTTTCTTTCTCCTTCTTCATCCTAACATATAGGAGTTCTACACCTCCTTCCACATAGTGCCTCATAAGGAGCCATTTGAATGCTCGAATGGTACGAATTATTATAAGCAAATTTGATTAGTGGCAAATGTTCATCCCAATCTCCTTTAAAATTCATTACACATGCCCTAAGCATTCCCTCAAGTGTTCGAATGGTCCTTTCAAATTGACCATCTGTCTGGGGGTGAAAAGTTGTGCTAAATTTTAACTTGGTTCCTTGAGCCTCTTATAAGCTTCTCCAAAATCTCGAAGTAAACCGAAGATCTCTGTCAGAAACTATAGAGTCCGGAATCCCATACAGTCTCGCTATCTCATCGATATACTTCTTTTCTAGTACTTGTAAAGAATTAGTCTGTTTAATTGCCAAAAAATGGGCTGACTTTGTCAACCGGTCAACAATGACCCATATGGTATCATGCTTCCTACTAGTCTTGGGCAAACCCATCAGAAAATTCATGGTTACTCTTTTCCATTTCCACTCAGAAATGGACAATGGCCTTAACTTGCCTCAAGGTGCCTGGTGTTCATCTTTGACTTATTGACACACTAGACACTTACTTACATACTCTGCTACATCCTTCTTCATGCCTTTACACCAGAAATGCTATCTTAAATCTCTGTACATCCTGGTGCTACCTGGGTGCATGGCATAAGGCGCATTGTGTGTCTTATCTAGTATTTCATCCTTTACCTACTTGACATTTAGGATACAAAGTCTATTACTTACAGTCATAAGTCCATCATCCCTCACTACCACTTCAGACTTCTTGCCATTTTGAATTTCTTCTCGGAGCTTCCTCAATTTTGCGTCCTGTTCTTGTAACTCCCTAACCTTCTCTCTGAGAATCGGTCTCACTCTGAAGGTAGAAACAATACAATCAGGTTCCTCCTACTTCAAACTTATTCTAAGCTTAGCTATCTCTTCTAATAACTGCAGATAAACTGTCTGAACATGGGCTATTGAGGATTTCCTGCTCAAGGCATCCGCTACCACATTCGCCTTCCCTGAATTGTACTCAACCAACAAATTATAATCCTTAAGCAATTTAATCCACCTTCTCTATCTCAAATTCAGCTCTTTCTGACTCAGTAAGTACTTAAGATTTTTATGGTCAATAAAGATCCTCGTCCGAACTCCATACAAATAATGTCTCCAAATTTTCAAGGTAAAGATTATTGCTGCCAATTCCAGATCATAGGTTAGATAATTTAACTCACAAGGCTTTAGTTGCCGCGAGGCATATGCCATTACCTTGTCTCCTTGCATCAATACACAACCTAGCCCCTTTCTTGAGGAATCACTGTACACTGTATAACCCTCATCTCCAGTCGGCAAAATCAAAACTAAAGCATTTGTTAATCTGCGCTTGAGCTCCTCAAAGCTTTTCTGACATTCCTCACTCTAAATAAATTTTTGATTCTTCCTCAATAACTTTGTCATCGGAGCTACTATCATAGAGAATCCCTCAACAAATCTCTTATAATAACCTGCCAGATCCAAAAAAACTCCTCACCTCTAACACTGTCTTGGGTGCATACCAATTCACCACGGTTTCAACCTTCCTCGGATCAACATATACCTCATCCTTCGAAATCACTTGTCCAAGGAATACTACTTCATGAAGCCAAAACTCACACTTGCTAAACTTAGCATAAAGCTCTCTCTCCCTCAGTGTCTGCAATACAATCCTGAGATGCTCCTCATATTTCACTTCACTCTTGGAATACACCAGAACGTCATCGATAAACACTATAACAAACTAATCTAGATATTCCTTGAAGATCCTATTCATAAGATCCATAAAAGCAGCTGGAGCATTATTCAATCCAAAAAGCATCACTAAAAATTAGTAATGCACATACAGTGTTCTAAAGGTTGTCTTGTTTACATCAGACTCTTTAATTCTGAGCTGATGATAGCCTGACCTAAGATCAATCTTGGAGAAGACCTTTGCTCCCTGCAGCTGGTCAAATAGATCATCAATCTGGGGCAGAGGGTACTTGTTCTTAATGGTCACCTTATTGAGTCTCTGATAATCAATGCACATGCACCACGTTCCATCCTTATTCTTAACAAATAGAACTGGCGCTCCCCATGGTGACAAGTTTGGCCTTATGGACCCCTTCTCTAATAATTCTTCCAACTGTTCCTTTAGCTCCCTCAGTTCGGCTGGAGCCGTTCTATACGGTGGTATTGAAATAAGTGCAGTTCTGGGAATCCAGTCGATGGTAAACTCGATTTCTCTCACCGGTGGCAGGCTAGGTAGATCTTATAGAAACATGTCTAGAAATTCCCTCACAACTGAAAAATCCTTTAACTTCCCTTCATTCACATCAGTCTCCACAACATGCACTAAGAAGGCTTCACACCCCTCCTCATCATCCTTTCTGTTAACAAAGCTGAAACAATCTTATGAGATGGTGTCCTTTAGTCCCCTCTGGAGATCACCTTCTCATCATTTCTAAGATCAAACTCTACCTCTTTATGGCCACAATCTAACTTTGCAAAATATTTCTCCATAACATCCATTTCCAGTATCACATTTAGGCCTTTCAACTCCAACGGTAGCAAATCTACTACAAGTTTAGCACCCTCAATAAACAATTCACAATCCTTATACACTTGACTTATTATCACCCTTCTTCCTAAAGGAGTACTAAAAATCAAAAGACTATCCATGGGCACTAGTTTAGCTTTATGCAAAATCATGCTTGCAGAAACAAATGAATGTGTGGAGCCAGAATCAATCAATAAATACACTGCAGAGTTAAATAACTGGGCCATACT
The DNA here is from genome assembly GCA_027563575.1 of Erythroxylum pedicellare. Taxonomy (NCBI): domain Eukaryota; kingdom Viridiplantae; phylum Streptophyta; class Magnoliopsida; order Malpighiales; family Erythroxylaceae; genus Erythroxylum; species Erythroxylum pedicellare. The sequence goes on along the minus strand of JAOQMP010000004.1, from coordinate 32,010,330 downwards.
CGTGACAACTTCTGGTACAGCTGTAGCTTCCTCTCTAGTCATAGCAAATACCCTGGCATGAGCCTGACACTTTGGCCTTCCTGGAGGAATAGCCTTCCTTGTAGCTCTAAAAATTGCCCACTTTAGTGGCTGTTCGGGTTCCCACTATTTCAGCTCTCCTTGGGGCTTATAACCGCTACCCCTCCTGCCTTATTACTTAGGGATAGTCCCTGATCATATGTCCCTTCTCTCCACATCGAAATTATGCTCCCAATAACTTGAGACACTCTCCTCTGTGAAGCTTTCCACAATGCTCACATTGGGGGTTCATGTTCCTGCTCCTCTCCACCCTACTATTTCCTCCTGCTATTGAGGCTTGCACTGACACTGCCCTTGCTTGCTTATTCTGGGTAAGGCCACTGCTTCCCACTTCAATCAAGGTATGGTGACTCCTTGTACCCCTCTCAGGCATTGGAGTACTCATTCCCTTCTTAGAAGACTGTTCCCTGTGCTTCCTCTTCTTGCTCACATCATTCTTTATATTCTCCAGCTTATCAGCCTAAAGTGCAGCATCTACCAACTGCTGGTAGTCACATAAATTATAAATCAAGACTTTCTCCTTGATCCCCAAATGAAGACCTCCCTCAAACTTGTGGCACTTTTCCTTCTCATTCACAATAATGTTGGCCGTATACTGTGACAGCTGGGTGAACTTCAGCTTACACTCACTCACACTCATGTCCCTCTGTGTGAGGTTTAGGAACTTCCTAGCCTTCACTTGGATATAGACCCTCGAGAAGTACTTCCTTCTGAAAGCTTCCAATAAGTCTCTCCATGACAACACCGGAGGTGTCAACTGACTGTGGGGCATTGATTCCCACCAATGAAGTGCATCCCCTTGCAGCAAGCTAACTGTATAATCCAGCTTCTCCTCGTCAGAGCACTTCATCTGAATCAGAACCTCTCGGTCCTATTCAACTAGGCTTCAACTTCTTCCAGATTTATAGTCCCACCAAAATTCACAACTCCATACTTGCGGAGCTTGTCATACTGTCCACTTCTATCTACTGAAGCTGGCACTGGCACTTGTGACCCTTGGCCCATGGCATATGTGAAAGCTTAAGCAAAGGCTTGAAAGAATTGCAGGTCCATAGCAAGCATAGGAGAAGGAGGTGGCGACATTTCATGTTACACACTAGGTGCCTCAGAATCAGGATCAGGCTGTGTCCCAGCATCTTGCGGGGCATAAGATTCATCGGTGCTACCTTGGTGAGAGTTAGATCGAGTCACAACTCCTCAAAGTCTTTTTCGAGGTGGCATTTTCCACTCCTTCAATTTAATATCATTGAAAATCTTTAGTTTAAGCAAAACAGTTTCAAATCACATAAAACAATTCAAATCATTTAAAACAATTTCAAATCTTGTAAAAAATTTCAAAACAATTCATGTTATTCACCTTAAAACAATGCATGTTCATTTTATGTCTTAGACTACCCACTTCATGCCTAGGATACTCTTAAACCTAGTCTCTTTAATACCATAAGTGTTGGGACCCCACCCTCGTGGTTCACATGTCTGACATCCTAAGTGACATCTGAACGTGTGCTCCACAAGGGTGGTGATCCCCCACTAGGACAAACATCAAAACAATGCTCTTATTTTATTTTAGGACAAATGAAGCAAAATGACAGATGAAACAAAAGACAAATAAAGCAAAATAATAGACGAAACAAAAGACAGACGAAGCTGAAAGAAAAACGAAAGGCAGAGGAAGACGAAACAAAAGACAGACAAAGCAAAATGACAAACGAAGCAAAGTGACAGACGAAACAAAAGACAGATGAAGCTGAAAGACAGACGAATGGTAGAGGCAGACGAAGCAAAATGATAGGCGAAACAAACGACAAACGAAGCAAAATGACAGATGAAACAAAAGATAGATGAAGCTGAAAGACAGACGAAACAAATTGATCAACTTAAGATGAAACAAAATTCAACCTAAGACGATACAGACGGTCAACTTAAAACAAAACAAAAGTCAACATAAGACAATACTGCTCTTAAGATGAAGTGTCTTTACAAATCATACAATTCTTAAGACGAATAACGTCATTAAAGACGATATGTCATTACAGACGATACGTCTTTACAGACGATGTATCTCTTAAGATGAATGATGTCATCATAGACGATATGACGTCATTATAGACGAAGCATCTTTACAGACGATACCTCTCTTAAGACGAATGACGTCATTACAGACGATACCTCTGTATACTCCTAAGCATCTTGCCTTCTAAGGACCACAACTTATGACCCAGAAGTCCGAATACGACTTCTCCCTTATGGAAACTTAAAAATGCCATGTACAAACTTAAAAGAAAGTCATGATAAAAATTGCAATTGTATTCCATTTGTATCAAAAGATAAGAGTCTTACAAAGCTTTAGCGGCATTTCAAGCTACAAATACATTAATATCTTAAAATTCTAAAATACAGAAGGTACATAATTTATGAATTGCTTAAAATGTAACTAAAGCCTCTCTTTACAAAATTTGCTTCAAATATAAAATATACAAAAATTAGAGTGATGCCTTGACCCTTATTTACTCGATATCTTACATATCACCTGGAGCTTAAGCCCGTGGGTAACAATTTATAATTGGTAATAAGCAAAACCATTTAAGAAGTCATTTGCAATGCAGAAAAATTATGTTATTGCAAATTATGTATGCATCACTTTTGGCAATTTATCATAAGCACATAAGCATATCAAAATGATTCAGATGGATCCAAAACAGAATGTACTATGCAATTCCACATAATGGTCTTACGTAGCTGTGAACTTATGGGAGTCCTTGAAGGAGCTCCAGGCTACTAGCGTGCAGCCAGGAGAAGCCTTTTTGTCAAATTGCACTTGAATTAACTTAAGGGACCACCATAAACCCACATAACATGTAAAGCATATTACCAAAAAGGCATATTTCGAAAACTTGGTTTCTTAAGCTTGATATCTTTTCAAAAAAAAATCATCTTCATATGTTAGACAAAATTTATATGCAAAACATGCAGCAAATTCTCAAAACATTCAAGACTTAATAAATGCACATTTTGAAGTAGTTGAAAACATTTATTTCCATTTTCTTCAAAGAAACATTGATGGCTTATTATTTAACTATAAAAAGTAACCCACCTTGGAGTTCTTTGCTTGAAGGCTTGTTTAAGGATTTCCCTCCTATTGCTCTTCTTGCCTCCCTTAAGTCTTCACCAATTAATGAATTTCTTGACTCTAATGAACGCTCTAATCTTTCTCTTTCTTTTTCCCTCCTTGATAACCCTCAAAATCCCTCTTAAAGGCTTAGAAAAAATAAAACCTAGCTCAACTCTCCTTTTTCTCTATAACACCTACACTCTCTCTCCCTTCTTTCTTACTTTTCATCTTCTCTCTTTTCTCTTCTTCTTCACCAATATTTTTGTCTTCTAAAACACAAGCCTACAATTCCTTCTTCCCACTTTGCCCTTCCTTCAATGCTTTAAGACTTTATAACTTAATTGATGTTCCAACAATACCCCTCATGAAGTCTTATCATTCTGACATTTTATTTCCCTTAACCTATAATATAATGTCTTACTCACATTAGCATGCTAATAACTCCAACACAATTTAATATAGCAAAACCCCAAAATTAGTTTAATCATACTTATTCATTAAAAAAATATCCAGGGGCCAACATAGATGGTTGCAGTTGCATATGGTCAACTATTACTTCTTGGTCTAACAAAAAATAAAATTCTATGGGATCACATTGACAATATAATTCTATAATTCTAATAGTTTTCACAGTATAAAATGTTCTTGAAGAGCATCAATTATAACTTTCTAAAAGCTTAATATACGTTCAGTTTAAACTTTACACATCGTTTGTTGAATCTTTCAAAAACCATAAAGAGACCTGCATTTCCCATTTCCCCTTATACAAAGTACTTAACATAAGAATCGACATGATTCTTGAAATGGAATTAAGAAAGCAGACATCATTTGCATAACATAACATCTATGGTCAAATGGAAATACAAGACTTGTAATTTATGGAAGAACCTAAAACATTTTATGACAATACTCTCAATTGAGGGGTTAAAAGGTTGAAGTTAAAATACATAGGCATAATTTGTTGAAATTATGAAGTTGTACTTGAAATAAGTTCATCTTCAATATGGGAAAAATACACTTAGAAGATTTAGCTAAGAAGTTTTCTTAGTTACTGATGGCATAAATTACATGTGTTACAAGAATGTCTATGAAACATGTTACTAAAAATGAACCCCTCCATAGAATCCAAATAATGAAGATTTGGATTAGTAGATTCACAACTCACATCATCCAAAACTTACATGCTCATCAATCAAATATCAACTATGCTTACCTATGTAACTAAGTGACAAAGAAAAACTATTTTAATCCAAAGAGGCATTCATATTCTGAAACTTTCAAAATAGACAGAAAAAGTTTGCTTGGAAGAACAGACAATGACTAGTAGCAAACCAAAGAATAAAACTAAATCTAATCATCTGATGTTCTTAATATTTTGAAGCCAAGAGAGACGGTGTGCTTGGTCCAATTGGGGGAATGGTAATAAGAATTATAATGAATGTAGTAGATTTCTATTCCTTACTATATCGAGGGATATGGATTATTGCCCCAAAATGGAATATAAAAATACTATTTGTTCAATTATAATATATTATCAACTATTTTTTCCATTCCTTACTTATTCTTTTCTTTTCATACCAACTAACCAAACACCCCTCAGTTTCGATTCATTTCAATCTTGATATGGCCATCAAGGTTGTTGATTTGGTTTAACTATCACATTAATTAATTGCTTTTTCGTTTACTTTTCCTATGAGGCACTAATGGAGTTGCATTAATTAACCATGTTCTTTATTGCACATACTACTCCAAACATTGATAAGAAAATAAATATCTTGTTTCTACTTAGGCTCCTTATAGCCACAGGAACATTTCCACTATCTTTTATACTAGCTCTAGTATGATTATTGGAAGATTCATATGAAACACCTGAGCATGATTAAGATGGCCAAATATCATACTACATGTTTCAATGGGGGAACATATGACCTATATGAGCCTAGGCCTTAGGCGAGTGCCCTTCCTGTCTTTGTTTATGCCAGAAATGACCCTGGTAGCCATAACAAAAGCTATATGTTCTTGAACACCAATTAGACAGTTATCAAGTTTTCATAAAATGGTAGCTAAGATTATGACTATGATAAGAACAACAACAAATCGCATATCAAATACTTGGTGTTTTATTTGTAAGTTCAACAATGATCTTTTGGCTATAGTTATCATTTCAATCCAAAATGAGACATCTTACAATCCTTATCATCAACCTTTGTATGGCTCACTCAATTATCTCCATTATTGCTCTATCTCCTTTTCCATCACCTTTTGTCGGAACAACCTTTTGAGTTGTTGAACTCAACATAGGATTTTTTTATCTTATTTTGGTTTTCATCACAATCTTAGTTTTATTTTAGGCCAGAATCTCTTTAATTATTGATTATTTCAAAATAAAATAAAGTAAATAAATAGTTGGATAAATAGTAAATATGTTGCAGCCACGTGGTAAGCGCATGAATCTAAAGTGGTGAGCATGTTAATAACATTAACAAAAAACTTATTGTCAGACTATTTTCATAATAATTAAAAAGTTTGAATATTTAAATATCATTTTTTAAAGTTCAGACTAGTATAATAAAATTGAGATAAATTTAGAAAAAAAGTTATAATGTATCCTATGTTTTATAAAAATATTTGTATATACACGACCTTCAACAACCCCAATGCTTTTTTTTAATAGTTAGGTAAACAACAAACGCAATAAGGTCCTTTTCTAGGTAGTTCCTTTTCTAGGTAGTTGAGGTATGATCTATCTATCTTCAATTATTGTGTTTGATTTGACCCTCTATCATGGATAATTATTTGCGTAATTCAATTTCTTAAGGCTACCTTGGACTTGGATACTTACTGACTGAGCCCAATCCAATGCCACCAACACCCACAGCTGCCCTTCTCACAGCACCTAATTACAAATCTTAAAATAATCTACCAAACATCTCTACAACTACGACAAAAACCCTTTCGAAGTTTTCTACATTTGTTCAGACCTCCGCTTTTGTTTAGTTATGTCGATCACCGTCGTTTCCGTTAAAGCAAGGCAGATCTTCGACAGCCGTGGTAATCCAACCGTCGAGGTTTGTCTCTCTACTCATCTCTCCCTCTTTCTGTTGCACACTTACTGTTTTTCACTTCCGATACCGTCGAGGTTAAGGATCTTTAAGGTGTTGTACGACTTTGATGTCCGTTTCTCGATTTTACATGTGTAAGATAGTTATTTCTGTTCTCGTTTCTGTGAGATTAGTCATTCTTCGTACCATGTCTTTGGTTTGAATTGATTGGGGGACGTAATAGTTACTAGGATTTTCATTTCATTGTGTTGACCGTTTATTGTTGGACTAAATGTCTGATTTAATGAATGGATATGGATTTGGTGCAGGTCGATGTTCTTCTGTCTGATAAATACCTGGCTAGAGCTGCTGTTCCTAGTGGCGCATCAACCGGTAGGTTGTCGTTTAATTTGGCATCCGTCATTGATGTTTGTGGTTGCTATATTAGGAGGAAGCCTGGTGAAGTTTATGGTTAGGCTTTTGTTGAGAAGTATTGGGGTTTTTTATTGACTGCAGGAGTTTATGAGGCCCTTGAACTGAGGGATGGAGGGTCAGACTACCTCGGAAAGGGTGTTTCTAAGGTGAAGTTACTTTGATGTTTCATTACATAGTCACAGGAATCCCGTTATGTCCTACCGTTGTTTTTACATTTTTATTATTTTAATGTGCAGGCCGTTAACAATGTCAACACAATCATTGGTCCTGCATTGATTGGCAAGGTCTATAGCTATTGATCCTCTTAAATATTGTTTCTTATTGCAGATTAATTTTGCTATGTTATGTATATTAGCATTCAACTCAACTCATGTATTTTTAGCTGTTCACCGCTAATAATTGTGTACTTCTCTAGTGATTGGTTAAATTATATAAGATTGTTCAAGCTGACATTAGGTCTTGATTACTTGTAGAGTCTCAGTCGATAAAGATTTAAATGAAAATAAAGTCTTGCAATGAATTATCTTCTTAAGAGTTGGTTATTTATTCAATTAAAATGCTATTGTATCATAGGATTTTAATTGTTCTGTTCATTATACTAATATATGTGCTTTGCGACACAGGATCCAACTGATCAGGTTGGTATTGATAACCTCATGGTTCAACAACTTGATGGAACTGTGAATGAGTGGGGTTGGTGCAAGCAAAAGGTAAATCAACAAATTTCTTGTTTTTTCTTTCTCATAGGTGTTCTGAAATTTATTTGATGTTTTATCTCTTTTTCTCTCTGCAGCTTGGTGCAAATGCCATTCTAGCAGTTTCTCTTGCAGTCTGTAAAGCTGGGGCTCATGTCAAGGGCATTCCTCTTTATAAGGTACTGTCAAAGGTTTTTCGAATGAATTACTAAATGATATGCAGTTGCTTTTAAAGGATTTAAATTATATTAAGCCTTTTTCATTTCTAGTATGATTTATTGGGGATGAATCCTAACGTGTCATTTGGATGCAGCACATTGCCAACCTTGCAGGAAACAAGAGTTTGGTGCTTCCAGTTCCAGCATTCAACGTCATTAATGGTGGATCACACGCTGGAAATAAACTTGCTATGCAGGCATGCTTTTCAGTACTGTGTTTCACTTGTATAAAAAAATATTTACTGTATTGAGTTTCTGATTGTTCGATTCTCACAGGAGTTCATGATCCTTCCTGTTGGAGCGTCCTCTTTCAAAGAGGCCATGAAGATGGGTGCCGAAGTTTACCATCATTTGAAGGTAATCATAACCCCACCTGAATTTGCTTTACTTTTTACATGGATGCTCATTCCTGTGAGCTGACATAATTTTCTTCTTTTCCTTTTGGTAATTTTGTTCTTTATGGTATATTTCACGAGATAGTGATCATAATTGTAATTTGAGTCATTGCACAATATATTGGTATTTTCAATGTTAACGTTGGAGATTTCTAGAAAGTTTCCAGTGCACATTTAAGTTTGAAAGGATCTGCACCATGTAAAGGGTTTTTCTACATCGTACTTAATGACTTTGACATGCCAACCACTGACCTTTCACTTATCCTTTTTCCAGTCTGTCATTAAAAAGAAGTATGGTCAAGATGCAACAAATGTTGGAGATGAAGGTGGTTTTGCACCGAACATTCAGGTGAATCCTCACAAGTTTTTGCTATGTTCTGCCACAAATTTTGTTTCTTCTGGCAACTGTCCTTACATTCTCATATTTGGCAATCTCAGGAGAACAAGGAAGGACTTGAATTGCTGAAGACTGCTATTCAGAAGGCTGGTTATACAGACAAAGTTAGTTTCATCTAGAATCTGTTGAATTCATTCTTTTGTTTTTTTTTTCTTTCATCTGAATTGCAGGTGCCTGATAGTCTCCTCATCTTTTTTTTTTTGTTAGGTGGTCATCGGAATGGATGTTGCAGCTTCTGAATTCTATGGATCTGATAAAACCTATGACCTGAACTTCAAAGAAGAGGTGAGTTTTTCATGGGATTCTATAGCCAATTAAATCCAGTATTTCAGATTAGACTAAGGGGTGGTGAAACATATTCATTTGAAATTTCCAAGTGTTGGTTTCAGATGAACATCCTAGTCATCCCTATTTAATAGGTTCAGCTCCTAGACATGGTACTCTGTGCTGTACAGTGTAAATGTCTAAAGCTGCAATATGTAACACATATATGCATGCATTGACGTGCTTAGAAGGAAGCTGTTTTTATGTTGGCGAGTTCATATTGATGAAATTGAAACTTAATGAGAGGTAAATTAGAAGAGATGTATATTCTTGTGTTATATTGACAAAAGGGAAAAGATAATGGATGTTAGGGGCATGATTCAATCCAAAAGTTACAATATGTAACACATATATGCATGCATTGACATGCTTAGAAGGAAGCTGATTTTATGTTGGCGAGTACATATTGATGAAATGGAAACTTAATGAGAGGTAAATTAGAAGAGATGCTTATTCTTTTGTTATATTGACAAAAGGGAAAAGATAATGGATGTTAGGGACATGATTCAATCCGTCGATAACTGAGTTTGGTAGGGACATGATTCAATCCGTCGATAACTGAGTGACCAAACGAAAAATTTTTCTGTTGACCCTGGTTAAGTATATTTATGGTAATCTTCTTAAGGAGAAAGTTGTTTATTTGAATCTACAGTTGTTAATCTTTGTAGTCTTCTTTTAACGTTCCGTTTATTTGTTAAAATCTTTCTTCTTGTGTTTGAAATTTGTCCTCAGTTTGAGTCTGCATTTTCACGCTTGAACTGCAAAGAAAGCGTCAGTTTTTGAAGTTTATAAGTTCGTTACAGCGGTTCCGACTTCCAGGCATGCTTACGCTTATCTTCTGTTCTGTGCAGAAAAATGATGGCTCTCAGAAGATATCTGGTGAAGCTCTCAAGGATTTGTACAAGTCATTTGTGTCCGAATATCCCATCGTGTCAATTGAAGATCCATTTGACCAGGATGACTGGGAGCATTACTCAAAGTTAACTGCTGAAATTGGGGAGAAAGTCCAAATTGTAGGCGATGATCTTTTGGTCACTAATCCCAAGGTCAGCATTTTCGTCTTTCCATCTCTTCCAATTTTTCTGTTGTTAAGACACTATAAACTTGGGCTGTATTAGTTTCACTACTGATCCTGTTCTTTTTTGGCAGCGAGTTGAGAAGGCTATCAAAGAAAAGGCTTGCAATGCTCTCCTTCTTAAGGTACTACTGCAATCAAATGTATGATTCAGCTTGCCTGCCTTTGGTTGGTGGAAATGTCTAAATCTATAATTTGTTGTTTTTCAGGTTAATCAAATTGGATCTGTAACCGAGAGCATTGAAGCTGTGAAAATGTCTAAGCGAGCTGGATGGGGTGTGATGACCAGCCACCGAAGCGGTGAAACTGAGGACACGTTCATTGCCGATTTGGCCGTTGGGTTGGCCACGGTAATTATAACCATTCAAAATAAGTACAAGTGAAGATACTTTTCTTTTTCGGATTTGATTTCATACTCATTCCTGTTTTGGTTCAAATAATGAAGGGTCAAATTAAGACGGGAGCCCCATGCAGGTCGGAGCGTCTTGCAAAATATAATCAGGTCAGTCTCTCTTTCTTGCTCGAGTTGATCAACAGTGATGGATTTGCAGTTTCTCTCAATGTGTTTTCATAAATGTTTTGTGCTTTCAGCTACTCCGCATTGAGGAAGAGCTTGGATCAGAGGCAGTATATGCTGGAGCCAACTTCAGGAAACCTGTTGAGCCCTATTAGAAGTATCTCATGGTTTTGTGACGTGGGATTAATGTTTTCCTGTACTGGAATAAGATTATGTAGAGTTTTTAATAATCTGGTCAGAAATTTTGTTCTTAGGCTGGAACAATACTTAATATTTCTGAGTTGGAATAACTTAAAAATAGTTTTGACTGGGTTGATCTTTTAATGAAATCGATTGTTCTAGTAGCTTTACTTATTTCTTCATAATTTCAACTTGGTAGTTATACTATTTACAAATTTGCATTTTAAATTTTAACGTTTACAATGTAATATAATTTGAATTCTACATTAAAAGGTTATGAACAGATTTTAAATAAATGGAAAATTTGACAAGATTGATTTACGTTAATTAAATATTATGTCAATAATAATATTATTGTTATATTTTTTAAATAAAAAATAATTTGCAGTATGGCATAATTAATTTTTTACTTAATTAAAAAGTAAGTAACACAAGAGTTGATTGTAGGATTATGATAAATTTTGTCACGTTTTAATAAAAAATAATATTATGTTAAAACTATTTCTTACAAAATCTAATTTTAAGTAATTATAATTAGTAAATTTAATTATCTTTTTAAATCATCAATATATTTTATCAATTATTTATACATTGTGGCAGAACGTCAAAACAATTTTAGTGCAGGCTGTGGGGTTCGAACCCACGCGTACTTATGTACAGAAGATCTTAAGTCTTCCCCCTTAACCTCTCGGGCAAACCTGCGCAACACGCTATGCTTGTATAGTTTTTATATCTTTTTCTTTCAACTCGACCGCCTGAGCCTTGACTCGGGTTTGAGTCTCTTGTAGTGAAATATTAGGCGAAATGTTGGAGTTGGGAGCCTAGACTAGGAGGGAGTAAGAACTAAGACTGCACTCACATACTTCGTCACCGCACCGGATATGGAATCAGCTTTTTATTATGGACTTGGATGTACTTATACAATTATTATAGTTGTTAGTTTCTTTTTCTTCCCTCTCTTGGATGCTAGAACAATGAACATCATCATCTTCCACAAGAAGCACAGCAACGATCTTCCACCGTACGCCACTTTCTTCTCAAAATTTGTTGCTTCTCACAATAAAATGGAGGACAAACACGTTTCCCGGCTAGAAATTTGTTAAAAGCTGGCATTTTTAGATGTGAGTGACGAAATCTGCAAGTTTAACAATGACGTCGCACTACTGCTTGAGGCAGTGCGACATGTACCACCTTTAAGTTGGAAACCGTACCAATTTTTCGTGGTTGGATTTGTTAAACTCCTCGATCGTCAACCTAAAGTGGTGTACCAGTAACGCTTATTACAGAAGAACATAAACTAGTCTATGAATCGCTTAAACTTGTGAAAAGGACCAGATAAGTTGAAAGGATACCGTACGTTTTTTTAGCTCATAATAGACACAGATTGATAACATGACTTAGATTCATACAACACGTAGAGAACTTACCAATACAACTAACAAAGCCAGCCGAATTTCTATTCTCACGTACGTTAATCCTAAACCCTACCGCTTCCGACAGCCTCACAAAGAACTCGCTAAAAACAAGAAAACGAACGGTTTTCTGCCCCCTACTGTGCAGCACTGTGCTTGGCTTTCGTGTGGGATTGTAAAGCATTTTCCGAGCCAAATGATCTGCAATGAAAAAATTATAAAAGGATCATCTCTCAGATTGCGACAAGAAACTAGCCTTGAAGCTGAGTTCAGAGCTGTTCCGTGAAGTTCCAAAGTAGCTTGGACTATGGGGTTTAAGCAACATTTATTAGATTACGCGTCCTTACAAGGAATTTATGTGAGTGTAGCTAGCAATCATCCTTTATTGGAGCTGATTCTGGCTTGTAAAGATGTCATGAATAGTCGTTGGATTTGTAAATCTCCTCACTTAAAAAAAGTCACAGTATTAGCATGCTACTGAGTGAGCTAGGATTAGTATCAACTTCCTTTTGTTCATTTTCTGTTATCACTTTATTTTATAGTCACTCCAGACAGAGTGGCCTCCTTTGGACTTAAGCTGGATTTTTTCCTCCTAGTAGGCTTCAATTTTGTTGATAGCACACAATATTTTACTAAAATAACACAGAATCTTATTTTTGTGGGAATAGACAGGAATACCTGCTGCAAGACTTGCAAGCAAACGTTTTGGAAATCTGCCCCTTATTCTGGTCACTGTTAGCAGGTGTTTTCAGTACTTGCTTTGAAGGGTGAGGTGTTGCCACATGACCACCCACTTTCTTCTTATCTGCACAGTCAATTGGCAAGCATTTTACGATATAGAGGCGTACTAACAACAGAAGTTCGAACCTATGCTGCATGTTTCACTCATATTCCTAATCACCTCTAAAATCTCAAATGAAATAAGAACAACGCATCACAAATTTGATTTATAACATTCCTGAAAAACCTAAAGGAAGAACCAAAAAATGTCTACATGATGCATAATTGAATATGGAATTGACAATTGTAGTCGAAAATAAATGTGCCAATCACAACCTCCTGAATAATTCCAGTTAACAGAGTTGCAGCTCTTCAAGCATAGTTTATAGGATGCTACTTAAGGAACCACCTAGAAGACAAAGAACTCACCAGTCTTCTGAGGAGTAACCAATTTGACCTTCTTATCATGCACAGGAGTTTTTGTGGTAGAATCTACTAACCTCTTCTTTCCTGCTTCAACCTTCAGCGGTGTAAACCACAGAGAAATTCAGCAATATTCCTCCTTAAGAAATGCAAAGCTAGCACGCTAAACTACTCGAGTAACATTAAGGGTATATGGAAAAATGAATTGCTTACTTTGTCTGGTTTCCTTTCGTCCTCATCCTCGCTTTCATCATCCTCGTCACTTTCATCGTCATCATCATCTTCATCACTTACATCATCCATGACATTGGTTGTCTTACCCTGAAGATATTATCACAGTGATTAACCAATGAAAACAACAGTACAAGACTAATATGAAGTTGAGGTCATTCACTCTAAGAAAGTGCATTTCTTTTACCACAATATACATCTTGTTAGAACCTTTAATACAAGTATCATCTATCAGTGTCAATAGAGATTTCTTGTTATTATCCAAAAAGAGGAATAACTATTGTCATATAGAATATATACCTGATCACCACTATCATCATCTGAAAGAGAGTCATCCTCTTCATCATCACTATCATCCGCATCTTCTTCAGATTCCTTATTTGGTTTAACAATTCTCACCGTCTGGTTAGCAGCAGCATTTGTTGTTGGTTTATTTTGTTCAGATTCCCCTACAAATAGAAATTGAAGAATTAAAAAAAACAGAAACAAAAAGAGTAAGAAATGGCAGCCACTAAACATGAATCTGATCCTTACGTCCAGCAACATCATTAGCAGTAGGAAGATCCTCCTCACTTTCATCGTCAGACTCTGAGGTTTGACAAAAACAGGCATAATTCATTTCTTTTCCGGAAAATTCGATGAAAGGTAATATCAACATCACAAAATCACTTACCAGAACCGATACCACCAGTCATGGTGAAATAATAATAAGCCAGTCAAGGAGTTGACAACTACAACTTGGCGAGAAGAGATCTCAATAACCAGAAAACAGAGCACGTAAGATATGAATGTACATACATGATGCATAAAATGTTTTAGGATATCTATCTGGAGCTTTGTATCCAAAGAAGTAGACGCTTCCATGTTTGCAGTTATGGGAAAGCTCAAAATCTTTCTCAAACACCAGGTCAAAGGACAGTTGAGGGAACTTTTGCGCAGAAAGAGTTCCAAGAACAAGCTTCTTATCCCCAATTGTAACATACAAAAACACGGGTTCATTTCCTTTTTCCTTCTTCAACTCCCCTAGAGATGCCTAGGACAAAACTTTCAAGTTAGTCAAAGACAAAACCTTGAAAGCCAATAAAATGGAAATTTTAATGACAATTTCCAGTTACAAACAATCAAGTGCTGAGACCTGTGACAGATGAATAATGAATTCACCACCACATTCAACTCTAAGGGGACTCCCACTCTTGACCTCAACACCTGACCAATTTCATCATAACATCAGTTAAAATTACAAATAATCGCAGTGATTTTCGAACATTTCATCGTAATTTCTAAAACCAACGGTTTTAAATTAAAAACAAAAAAAGTCAAAGTTGAACTAAGAGAAATTTACGATCGAACTAAGGAGTAGAAGATCGTGAAGATGGAAGAATGTTTAAAGAAAAAAGAGGGAAAAATCTTACCCCAAAACTCCATTTCTGAGTGTACGCCGGCTCGAGGGCTTGTCTTCTAGAAGAAAAACGCTCATACGTTTGGCTTTATCTGTTCGCTTTATTCTCTCCTTTAGTATTTTTTTTTATTCAGCACTGTGAGAATTGATGAATTGGCTTCAAGTGATTACATCCCACGCGGTTGATGTCGTCGATTGATTTGACTGCTGATTATTTTCCTAGTATTGAACGGTTAAGATCGAGTTGATATTGGCAAGTTAAAGTGGAAGCACAAACTATGGTAAAACTTTCCATAATATGGTATTGTCTTGCACGTGCTAAGAATTAAAGCTCTCTTTTTATTTCTTTTTTTTAATTATTTATAATATTGTTATTAAATAAATTAGAAACGTTATCTTAAGCGTGATAATATTAAAAATCCCAATCTTTAAAAATTTTGAATCTTCCTATCTTTCGATTAGATTTTTAATTTTTTAGTTTAATTTATTTTAATAATTTTTGTTATTAAAAATTGATTAATTTTTTAATTAATAGATCAATCTTGTAAATTTTAAATTTTTATAAACTAAAATAAATCAAACAATCTTTTGTTTTTAATTAAACTTCATATTATTTAACAAGTAAGGAGAATCACTTTCAATTATATCTTAAATTTTTTAATTTTATTTAATCTTTAGCCGATTTAATAACAATCTAATTCATATTGAACCTTTTAAACTTTAAACCTTTTGTCTTATTGGTTTAATTTCCGATCCAGTTTTTAAAATATCCAATGCAACTATTTGGTCAAATAATATTTTGTAATTTAAGTTAGTAATATCCTGTATAAATTGATGAAAAGTAAAACAGTAAATTCAATTTATTGTACCTTACATTAAAGAATTTGAAAATACTAACTGTTAATTTAAAAAATATGAAATCATTTTGATTTTTAAAAGAATATTTAACAAAAATGATTTAAGTGACTGTTTTTAGAATTTTAATTTATAGGTAAATTTTGGTCTAAAACCACTCGAGGACAAAAGTAAGAGATCGTGACTAACGAGTGAAGCAGCAAAGTGATATTATATATATACACACACACAAACCCTCCTCTTCTAGTCAACAAATACCCAATCTTTGATTGAAAATGGATATGGGTTTTGTTCTGAAGGAACAAGTTGCTCCCCTTAAATCTGCATGTCACTTTTTTGATAATGCATTACAGTTGACCTTGACATGAGCCCTTACAACCTTATCAACGATGGAAGTCCTACCTTTAAAATTGCAAAGGAATTTGTCGTTCAGTGATGTACATTCCACGGTAATGAAAATGCAGTTGAATTCAAAATGAAAATGTAACTATCAGGCCAGGACTTGATATTGTTTTATAAAGTAGCCTGTTATAAAAGAAACATACATCAAGTTTCAGTTTGACAAATTCAGAGGCTGTTGTTGAGTTCATTTTGATAATACTAAATCTTGACAACCATTATTATTCAATAATCAACTAGTCTAAGTACTATTATTCAATAATTAACTAGTCTAAGTTTTATCTGTAAAACCTATATAATATGTGGCTAATTAATAGTTATGGTTTTAATAATATTAAATGCTAAATTTTGATTGATCTACTTAATTATGGTTTTTATTTTAAACTCACCGCATGAAAACAGTTAAGATATGCCTATTTTATAAAAATTGGTCCTCTTTTTCGCCTATATGTCTCTCTTTACATTTTTTATATGAAAAATTGGTAAAAATTCAGAAGTAGGGATTTGACGGGATGAATTGGGAAATTTTCTTTAATTGCAGTTGTGAATTCTTCTTTTAATTGTATGTGTAAGTTGGATCATTAGTGGGTTAAGAAGTGGGTTGGTTAGTTGATAGCCTTGTAGTCCAGTATTAGTATTATTACTATTATGCAGTCAGTATAAGCCAGTGTAAACCTTTGGCCTAGGTTGTTTGTATTAGGCCAATGTGGTAGCAGTGACAGGAGGTAACAAACTCCTTGATTCTCGCTTACTGCCTCTACCATATAAATATGTAAAAGCTAGCATGAAGGAGGAATATATGGAAATTATTATGCAAATGTGATGTGTGTTGTGTGTGTTGTGTAATTGTTCTTCCTTACGAAAAATACCCATTAAACACCCTTGATCTACACAACTTCCCTTCCAATTTGGGACTTATAATCCTTTCCTACACCATTGGTATCAGAGCAGTTCACCCTTGGACTGTGGAGATGACCATTGGTACTAGATCTCATGGCCTCAAGAACCTGGAGGAGACCCAACAAAAACACGAGGCTCAGATGACAGTTAAAAAGTTTGGTGAGAGGTATCAACCTCCAGTAAAGCAGTCTCTTGGAGCAGATGCAACAGTCACGGGGAAACATAAGCTCTCCCAAGGGCAAGGCAACTGCAGAACGTGATGAAGGAAGTGACATGTCAGCTATACTTGCGGCAACAACAATAACCTATAGCCAATGTGAGGTTAATCACTATTGTTGTAAGTTCAAAAAACCCAAAAGGAATTTGCCAGAGTTTAGTGGGTTGGGTGATGTGAATGCATAGATATTCAAGTGTAGACAGTGTTTTGAAGTTGAGGAAATAGAAGATGCAAATAAAATCAAACTAGCGGCTTATTATTTGACTAATGAAGCCTTATTTTGGCATCAAACCCATATGAGGGGAGTGGGTTTTGGGTCGTGGGAGGAGTATAAAGAGGCGATTGGGTATAGGTTTGGGGGAGCCAAACGCCCTTTAGAACAGATAAAAGAACTGTTGCAAACCGGAGATTTGGAATCCTATACCAATCAGTTTGATACGTTGTGGAATAGATCTAGAATGGATGAAAAATAAGCCCTAGTGTTCTTTGTAGGTGGGCTGAAGCATGATGTCAAAAAGCTTGTGAAGATGTTTAGGCCAAAAGATCTAAAGGATGCTTATGATTTGGCTAAGCTTCAAAATGAGCCAGACCTTTCTGCTGCAAACCGTAATCTACCACCAAAAATAACCCCACAAACTGACATTAAACCTACCATCTTCTCCAATTTCAACCCAACTAAGTATTCATCTACCAATAACCGAAAACCTAACGTAACGACCACCAACCCAGTTCCACTGCCAATCAAAATGTCAACAAACCCACATGCGAAAAACCTAGCAATTTACCATACCCAACCAGAAGTGTCAAGAGCAAGGACTTTGATGCAAGGAGAGCTCAGGGGTTATGTTTTCGGTGCCCTGAGAAATATTCACCAGGCCATAAGTGCAACCATAATCTAGTGTTTTCAATTTGTATTTAAGAGGATGAAATTGAGGAGGTGGGAGAGGAGGAAGAGTTCAATACAGAGGACTTATCGGAGGATGTCAACCCACACATCTCAATAAGTGCACTTGAGGGGTCGGTGGGGTTTCACACGATGAGAGTGACTGGGGTAGTGAATAAGAAGGTGATACAAGTGTTGATAGACTTTGGTAGTACACATAATTTCATCAGTGAAGGCATTGCTGAGAATTTGGGGTTTGAATTAACTGCCACTAAACCTTTGACAATGAAAGTAGCTAATGGGG
>JAOQMP010000004.1:31961919-31983061 GCA_027563575.1 Erythroxylum pedicellare | reverse complement strand
AAAAAAGGAGGAAAGAGAAGTAGAAGGGAGAGGGAGAGGGAGAGGCAGAGATTTTGAAAATTTTTGAAAATTTTGCAAAAAAATTCTCCCAAAATTTTAAAGTTGTCGGCACTAGCCGATATTTGATCGGTATTTTGCATATCGGCCGGTATAGCCGAAATCGGCCTATACCCACTAGTATTTAAATCCGATATTAAAACTTAAAATATCATATCGATTTTGGGCAGGTATGATACATAATTCAATACCTTAGTTATAAGATATCATACTGGGATTTAGTTAGGAGTTTTTGTCCAGCTCTTGTCCCCCCTTGAGGCAAAGCTATAAAGCATTTATTTGAGCCTTCTTTTAACCTGGGATTTAGGATTTTGGCGTGTGGAATTAAATTTGAACTCTTTAATTGTCATCAACATATTATCAGACTCGATAGGGAGGAGCAGAATGCCTTAGCTCCTTACTTCAGTCTATCACGTTACTATTGGAGTGTGATTGGGAAGTGAAATTGCGACATGTATCTCGCAAAGGAAATTAATGTGCAGAATGGTTATCTAAATCTACCAAGCTCCACCAGTTTAGGACTATGTTCCTTCCAACAGCTCCGTCCGGTTCTTTTGCCCTACTGCTTCTAGATATAACTGACGCCTTGGATCAGACGTAGCATACAGCTGTGTAGTTGGGATAACTTATCCGTTGTATGCCAAACAAAAAATAAATTTCGGTGGATAATTGTATATTACAATCACGCCACCGAATAAAACGCCACCGCTTTTTCCTCTAGTGAGAGAGAAAAAGTTCGGTGGATAATTGCATATTAGAATCACGCCACCGAATAAAACGCCACCCCTTTCCTTTTTCCTTCCCGACGATGAATTCTAGTGAGAGAAAGAAAAAAGAAAAAAGAAAAAAGAAAAACAGAAAGCGGTCTCTATAAAAAATTGTAGAGAAAGAAAATCATTCCAGGTTCAGCTCACCTGTGACATACCTCTCTTTGCCTCTTTTGAATATGGCGGTCTTTTCGAGTGTTTTTAAGCTTCTTTTGAGCTAAGTAGAGTCTTTAACAGAGATCGCCACATGGAAATGCCTAGTCGGAGATCCAGCTACGCCCTTCTTAACCAGTTCCCAGACGAACAGCGAGGCAGCACGCCGCCTCCTCCGTATTATGACTCCTCGGTTTCAAGCGAGTCAAAGAACAGTAAATTCAAGTCAGAGAGAGGCTTTGATTGGGAGCTTGACCACAGGCCGAATCAGCAGTACAATCGAATTGGTAACTTGAACTTGTACTCTTCTTCGGTCGGATTGCAACAATCTAGTGGGAACAGCTTCGAAGAGAGCTCATTGTCGGGAGAGTGCTATCCGCTGACTCTGTCAACGGCAGGTGGAAATGAGATTGAAGCTTACGGAGGTTCCATGCATGAGGACGGCAATTTAGCGAGGGCCACAGCGGTAGATTTTACGACGGTTTCCTGTACGGGATCCTCGGGGAAGAGCTGGGCGCAGCAGACGGAAGAGAGTTACCAGTTGCAGTTGGCTTTGTTGTTGAGTTTGTCTTCGGAAGCCACTTGTGCTGATGATCCGAATTTTCTTGATCTGGTCCCGGATGAATGTACGCTGCGTTCCTCGAGTTCGAACTCGCCGGAGGTGCTGTCTCATAGATTTTGGGTACGATTACAGCTGTGAACTTCAGGCAATTTACATATTTATTTTTGTTATTTTATGTTTTCGAGGATGAGTGAATTTATGAAGTAAATGGTCTGTCCTGCGTCTGTATCTAAACTAGAAGCCGTCTTCAAACAGATTTCTGAGAAAAGTTCAGTTAGATCAGTTTGTGGAATTGTGGAAGTTCTGGTGTAGTTGTATAAGCTTGTCTGGGTAGCTGGTTTGAGGATGCTTTTGGCTGCATGGTTAATAAGCTGGAATTCGGTAGGATTTTTCAGCTTACTAGAGTCAATGGGTATGTCTCCTTAACGCTACGTGGAAATATAACTTAATAGATGATTCTGTATGAGAACGTATGCAGTTTACATATGCGTGTTTTGACAAGTTAATTTCTGATCCATACATTTAAACTACTTATGCTGATGACTTTATGAATTCAGTTGACATTTTTAACATGGATATTTTTATTGATGGGAATACTTAGTCAATTTTCAGTTCCGAATTCTCTAGTTGTTGGGTTTCGATATGCATGCATTTTAATTCAGGTGAAGAGAAATGTCTGTCAAAATTAAGTGGAAAGAAGTGGTTTCGCATAGTTTGTGAAGAAATGGCTACTGTAATTTTGTTGGTGGCTCTATGATTGAAATAGGTGGAGGGATGTTGACTGGACAAAGGTTGATATCTGTTAGTACTCCACATATCAACATCCATGACTTATTATCCATCTATATGAAATATGTAACTATGCTGTTGGGTGGTAAAATTATTTTCTTGATGATCATTGTTAGTGCTATTAGTGATATTACGTGAATTGAATGCTCCAACTGGTAACCTTTGAGTATTTTAGTTTAGTTACTTTCACGTTAATTTCTACTTAGGAAAGAAAGGATCATGCCATCCTTTCTATATCTTTGGACCATTACTTCTGATTTTCTTTTGGAGACATTATTTCTATGGTTCCTCTCTGTTTCCAGGTTAGAAGGGCTTGCATATTTTCATGGTTGTTGTATTGTTATCCAGATTAAAACACTTTATGTGTTCATTCAATGTGCATCAGGTGAATGGTTGCTTGTCATACTATGACAAAATTCCTGATGGTTTTTTCATAATTCATGG
Organism: Erythroxylum pedicellare; assembly: GCA_027563575.1. Classification (NCBI taxonomy): domain Eukaryota; kingdom Viridiplantae; phylum Streptophyta; class Magnoliopsida; order Malpighiales; family Erythroxylaceae; genus Erythroxylum; species Erythroxylum pedicellare. Next base: position 31,980,289 of record JAOQMP010000004.1, on the reverse strand, counting down.
AATGGATCCATATGTATGGACTGTGTGCACCGATCTGCAAGAAAGTAGTAACATCCCATCTATTGACTCTCTAAAATCTGTGAATGCAAGTGATAATCCTTCATTGGAAGTGGTTTTGATTGATCGACATAGTGATCCTGGCTTGAAAGAACTTCAAACTAGAGTTCATAACATTTCTAGCAGCTGTATAACAACAGAAGAGGTAGCTGATCAGTTGGCAAAACTTGTATGCAATCGCATGGGGTGAGTTGTTTTTGTAACTAGAGCAGGTTAAACTGTTTTTTCTACTGCAATTTTATGGAATGCTTTGTTTATCATATTTGTTGTTACCATAAGGGGATCAGCTTCCATGGAAGAAGATGGTTTGATTTCGATCTGGAGGGAATGTAGTCGTGATCTCAAAGATTGCTTAGGATCCAGTGTGGTCCCTATATGCAGCCTTTCTGTTGGCTTATGTAGACATCGAGCTTTATTATTTAAGGTAGCTTCTATTTGAAAATCTCTAATTGCTGATTGGTTTTCTGGCTTAATGTTTAACTTTTTAGGTGAGATCTAGCATTTTGAGTATGTCATCATCGTAATAGGGTACTCCTCATACCACATTTCATACAGTGCATTTTGTAGCTTATCTTTAACTTCATAGGGAAAAACCCAAGTTGATTGACGATTATTTGTTGTGTAGGTGCTAGCTGATACCATTGATCTACCATGTCGAATTGCAAAGGGGTGCAGATATTGTAGAGGAAATGAAGCTACCTCATGTCTTGTACGTTTTGGTTTTGACAGGTACTCTCCATTAGCTTTTATGACATGTGTTTGTAATATATGCAAAATGAAACGAATGATTTATCTGTCAAGCTGAGCCACTACATTCTATGGTTCATCCCAGGATATTGTTGTTACCTTGCTGATACAATTGTGCCTGAAAGTCACAAATATTTAACTGCAGCTTCTTTTGAATTGTAATGTTACAATCTTCTTGACCAACTAAAAATTTGGGTTGTTAACAAGTACTTATAGTGGTAAAACCGCCTGATCAATAAAAAAGCATGTGATAAATCAAAAATCAACATTGCATTTGTCAAACAAACTTATTTTTAGCTTTTTGTAGGGAGCTAAATAAATAAAAATTCTTTTGGAATTTGGAATTTGGACTTTTGATTTGTTTTTGTTTCTTTTTACATTTTAATCAATTTTTTTCCTTCTTCCTTCAAAGTTTTTTAAATCTATTCAATCAAACTGTACCGGGTAGTCTCTAGGAGTTTGTTTCTTCTAGCCATAATCTGTAGCAGATATGTTACAAAGTATATTTCTCCTATTTCAGAGAATATTTAATTGACTTAGTAGGGAAGCCGGGTTGTTTATGCAAGCCAAATTCCTTGCTCAACGGTCCTTCTTCCATCTCAGTTTCTTCTCCATTGCGCTTTCCCTGGATGAAATCAGCTGAACCTGGCATTGATTACAGGTCATTGGCCAAAGAGTATTTTTCAGATGCTCAGTTACTCAATCTTGTATTTGATGATACTTCAGCAGGTGATGCATCTATAAGTGAACCCCAAATGACTCTGTTGGTTTGTCTCTAGTTTATAGCCTCTATTTATTTTCTTCTTGTCTTGTGTGCATACTTGTCATTATTGGTGCCTATGTTGTATCTGGTTAATCAGTACCAAACATAGTACTTAATGTTGGGTTCTCATTTTGATTTACTCCTTATCTCTATTCACGTGATGCTAACTCCTTCAGTGGTACTGCAAAAACCTCTTGCAACTAATGGGTTTAATTATTTGTTTTTAAAAGTTAATACTTCACATTTCAGAATATGCTTTGACATTCCAACCAAAAGGATAAGAAATCATACCAAAATAGTAAAGCCTCATAACATAGGATACCTGTAGGAATCCGTATCATCTCGGCTATTTGATTTCTATTTGATCTTGCGACTTTGAGAGTACCTTGTTTGCTATCACACAAATATTAGAAAGATTTATGAAACCCACTAGAAGAATGCTCCAGACTGTGGTATTGCACTCTATTAACCTACATAATTTGGTCTCAAACTGTTGAATTTTATGGTCTCTGAGATTTATTTCCATATTTCATAATTGAGTTCCTTGTTGAAATCCAAATTTGCTTGGTTTTGCGGTTTGATTCCTTTGTTCGTAGTATGCAATTGTGATATGAAGAACATTGATGATTTTTCACTTTTGCATGCGTAAATACTGAATTAGCTCATGAGGATTATGTCTTAGCTCACTGGCGGAGAAGAACTTTTTAACAGTTCATCCTCTTCCCATGAAAGAATTCTCTCATCTTATACGTGCAATTTATTGGATTTTTGTTTCAATATTTATCCTTTGCTTCTGTGCCAAATGTGCCCTTACCCAAGGGGTAGGCTAGTAGTTCCATTACATTGCAACATAAGATGCAACTATAGATTCCATTTGATGTTGTATTTCAGGTGCTGCCACTGAAGAAGAATCTGGAATCTATACGCATCCTCAACAAATTGACCAGTCTGGTCATTGCAGAAGTAATGTTGTAATGTCTGAATTACCTCTTCAAATGAGAGCTTCTCATACAAGTGTTCAAGAAAGAGACACCCAACTTTCTAGACCATATAATCCTTCAAAAAATGCTAAAAAATTACTGGGCGTTGTCAAAGAGCAAACCCCTGTTAAGCATATCCCACCCACCAGGCACAGGGATGTGCAACCACTTTTATCATTGTGTGACCAGATGGTGAATACTGTTAAAGATTCGAGGTTCTTTGACAGCAGGCAACTGGTATCTAGTAAAGCAAGTAAAGAACTTTCACTTGATGTGGAGGACTTGGACATCCCTTGGAGTGATCTTATTTTGAAAGAGAAAATTGGAGCAGGTAGAGTGTTTGTTGTGGTCATTTCTTTTAGAGAAACGGTATTGTCTGGTAAAATACTATTAGCTGATAGCCCTTGTAGGAGGTTGTGGCATGGTGACTGAAATTGAATTTCTTTTCAGGTTCCTTTGGGACAGTCCATCGTGCTGAATGGCATGGCTCGGTAAAGTGCTTCTCACATCATACACATTATTTATGTAGAAATATATGAAGAAATGCTGTGCTTCTCTTCATTTCGCTTCTTATTAATGTAACATTGACATGTAATGGAATGTGTGAGTTGTGGTTGCACATTTGGTGGTGAAGGTTGCCAATCAACGTCATCTGGAATGAAGTAATGTCACTTAACTGATGTGTCAATCCATGAATTGCCATGGTTCACAGTAGACGAGTTCATTTCAAGAAGTTCCTTTATTCTGGGCGTGGAGATTCTGAATGTTTAAAATATGATGTTCTTTATTTGTTTGCACATTAACCAGCCTAGTAATAGGCTGCGATTCTGGCTTTTATTGAACACGGGCCTCAATGTGTGGTACTTTAATCCTAACTGCTGGATTTCCAGCTAGTATACCTGACTGGGAGAGACCTGTTATGCATTTCTCTAGTTTTTTTTCCTGATAGTGAAAATTTGAAATTTGGTATTTGGTTCCATCTTTTCTGATACATTGGTATAAAACCATGCAATTTGTTTTAGCTTTTATCTCAATTGGTTTAAGTTTCTTGTGTGGTACTTTCTCAAGATGTTTTAACTTGTTAACTTTGTATTTGGATATTCTTTTTATTGCCTACTCTTCTACTCTTTTCCACCTCCTTCTCCTTTTTCTTTTCTCAATAATTGTTTTAACTACAGGATGTTGCTGTTAAAATTCTCATGGAGCAAGATTTTCATGCAGAACGCGTCAAGGAATTCTTGAGGGAGGTGAGGGTTGATGAAATGTAGCATGAACTTTTAGCAACCTTGGGTTTTGTTTTGATCTGTATAGTTGTTGTTTTTGTTTATTAGGTTTCAATAATGAAATGTCTTCGGCATCCGAATATTGTTCTTTTCATGGGTGCTGTTACGCATCCCCCATATTTGTCCATAGTGACTGAATATTTATCAAGGTTGTGGGTTTCTCCTTAGCAACTCCTCCTTTGCTCTATTTTTTCTCTAAGTATGGAATGTTCAGATAAATATCATGATTTCTGATTTTTTGTTATGCATTTAAATGAACTTTACCTTGTGGTTTGACTAAAATCTGTGGTTTGTCATGCAGAGGTAGTTTGTTTAGGCTCTTGCATAAGGCTGGTGCAACAGAGGTGTTAGATGAAAGACGTAGACTGAATATGGCTTATGATGTGGTATGATCTTTTGCTAACATGATCACTGTCTTTCGTTCTATTTTAGCTTGCCAATGTGTTCAATCTTTCCTGTCAAAACTAATCAGGTCCCTTTCAAATTTACAGGCAAAAGGCATGAATTATCTTCATAAACGTAACCCTCCCATTGTCCACAGAGATTTAAAATCTCCAAATCTTTTGGTTGACAGAAAGTATACAGTAAAGGTTAGACAGTTGACTCTAGATATGGCTTGCTAGAGACGGCCATTATGGTTATTTAACGGCTGTTTAACTGGGAAACCTATTCCTTTAAGCGTTGTTTTCAGTTTTCATGCATTTAATCTCTTAGAATTAAACCTTTTGTGATTGTCAAAAGATATTGTTCTGAAGCAAGACGATCAAATAAGAAATCCATACAAGAGTTCATTCATTTCATGTGTACTAGTATGGATGTTGCAACATCCTCAAGTTTTTTTTTTTTTTTTTTTTGGGTTGAAAGTTAACATCCTTAAGTTTTCTTTCAGTGTAGTCAGTTTATTAGTGGTCCATGTGTCACGGATGGAGACTTGGACATCATCCATACTCTATTCAATCACAATTTATCTCTTGACATCATCAACTTGGCTCACAAGTTTATTCAGCCCTAGGAAGTTTATAAAATTTCTAATGTCTCCTTATAGAAATGATATGTTTTGGCTCTTGGATTATTACTTGCTATCTAGGCGATTGTCTAGTATATCTCCCAAGTAATAATCATGTTTTGCTGTTTGAATGATGTGATGTGTAGATTTTCAGTTCAATCAAGTGGTGATATTTATTGTGCAACTTTGTCTAGGACATCCTTTTTATTGTCCATAACTCTTTTATTCGTTTCTTTGACCTGATCAGGTTTGTGATTTTGGCCTTTCCCGATTAAAAGCAAATACATTTCTTTCGTCAAAGTCAGCGGCAGGAACAGTAAGTGATTCCTACTCGCCAACTGTCTTATTTGTTTTAAGTTGTTATGGATATTCTGTTTGTAATTTTATGAAGTTATGCACACCTGTCCTAATTATCAGCCAGAGTGGATGGCACCAGAAGTTCTTCGTGATGAGCCATCAAATGAGAAGGCAGATGTATACAGCTTTGGTGTCATCTTGTGGGAACTTGTGACATTGCAGCAACCGTGGAGCAATTTAAATCCAGCGCAAGTTTGTATTCTTAAGTTTATTTCATTTGACATTGTACATTCTTAATGGAGTGACATTTTATTCTTAGTTGACTTTTCATTCGTGTTCTATTTGGGAAACTGAATCAAGGGAGGTGATAATGAAATAATTGATATTCCATGCATAAACCAGTTCACTAACACAATGATGTCAACCAGTTCAAAATTTTTGACATTTAGGCAACATATTGGCCGTTTTCTTTCCAACAAGAATCGGTGTTGGGTGAATATTGCTATTTGATGCACACGAATTTGGTATAAGTTATTCAATTGATCCAATCCTTTTTGTCCTCACTAGTCTGTTTACTGTCCACTCTAGCAATAGGCTGAGCTTGGGGCTCAAATTCAGGGGATCATTTTCAGGAGTGAGTATGCATGAAGTAAGAAGCTTATTAAGTCATTTGACCATTCAACTTCAGTGAGGGGGATATGTGAACTTCCCAAGTAAATGTCGGCTTGCAGCCCACCTGTTGGGAAAATTGATCCAGAATCAGTGTTCCCTTGTATTTGCACAGTTTATCCGTCATCATCTCAGCACTTTTGTTTCTATTATTAGATCTGGGAATTATGAGTAAGATGCCTATCTTGTAGGTTGTTGCAGCTGTTGGTTTCAAGGGGAAAAGGCTTGAGATTCCACCTGATGTAAATCCACAAGTAGCTGGCCTTATTGAGGCTTGCTGGGGAAAGTGAGTTCAAAGTCTACTTTATTTATTGATGTGTTTTTTGGAGAGCTCGTAGGATCCACCAAGGTTGATTGGTGATGGAAGATGTTTTAATCTTCTTCTCCCATTAAGCCACAAGGCCTGATGGTTTGTATGTTTTTCTAACTTGTATTGTTATTGCTCTCATACAAATTGTTTCCTGCAGTGAGCCTTGGAAACGTCCCTCCTTTGCTAGTATCATGGAATCTCTGAGGCCTTTGATTTAAACCCCCTGTCCTAATCCTGGTCATGCAGATATGCAATTACTTACCTGAAGGGTGGAACACCAGCAGTTATTTATTTATGCACACAATACGGCATTCTGTTGGGATTTGATATCTGGGAAGGATGGCACTGCCTAGATTGTCTCAGGTGCGTCAAATTCTTGAATTTTGGTCTCCCTACCTTAGACCATAGTTTAGTTAGATTCACTCTGAAACACCAGAAAAGCTTGAAATTTCTGATAGCTGCTAGTTGTAGAGCACAAAGTTCCCTTTAATTAATAGCTATAAGTGGCATTAACCACGCGAGAGGCAACTATTCTTAGAGAAATGCATGCATTTTATAGCCTTTATATTGAGTTATTATACTAGTTTCAATGATTTAAAATCATTCTACGTTGAAATATTCTTTGTTCAACCGTCCTGATATTTTGTTCATCTACTTGCTGCAGAATCATTTTTGTACATGTAGGCATCTCATGATCTGATAATTTTGTGTTTTTAGCGCTGCCAAAGGAGCTACATTGATACCTCCATACAATGTCTTTCAAATGCAACATCAGTTTCCTCTATGTGAAGTCTGTAAATCTGTCTCATAATTTTGTACGTAAATATTCACTTAAAAGCAGCTTGATGAGAAGCAGCTTCATTGGCATTCTTCATCATTGGACCAATCCTTTCTTGTCTTTCTATTTTCACTCGAATTAATCTTGAGGGGGCATGAGCTTGTGAATTGCATTTTCATTTTCCTGTCCTGGATGTTAGATAAATAAATTATTAAAAAAAACTAGAAAATTAGCAGTGGCAAAGCATTGCTTCAGAGCAATCTATTAGGGGTCATTTGCAGTCACTTGGAGCCGAGAACCAGAAAAGAACGAAAAAGAGAAATTTGAGGTATTATTTATTATTTATCATTCATCTTCAATTTGTTAAAGATTACATGCACGTGTATAGTCGTTGGAACTTGGAAAAACCTCAGCGATTAAAATCACTGGTCCAATGACAAAAGGCCACATCGCATCCTGACACTGACTTTTATTTAATGAAAGTTTAGCTTATCATGATTATTAAAGCCTCACTGTTTGTTTTCTGTAGCTAAGCCTCGGTTGACTCTAGCGTTTAACATCTTCTGGAAATTATTGATAATACACAGCATGTAGCTCGCCTAACATCTTTGCTAGTGCCCCTTGTTAATGCAATTGCACCTTAACATACGCAAAATCACCAATTTGATACACTCTATCCAATTTTCCTTTTTTCGCTCGCTGTTGCACCCTCTTTTGAGCCCTCTAGAGATGAAACTTGATCACTTATAATGCTATTTCTTTGCCAGAATCACCTGTGAAGTAGGATATATGCAAGGGATGGGGGTATCGTAGAAAAATTCAAAGAGTGACATGGTAAGAGTCAAATAGTATGTGGTAGTATGGTAACATTCAGTTAAATGAAGTCATTGGGTCTATTTTATAGGGTAATCGTCTGTCGTCCATTTCAAACACGTTTCAAGTGTCCTGTTTAAGGCTTCGACTTGTCTATTCATTTGTGGGTAAGTCCGACACCTTGTAGCCTTTAGAGTTCCAAGAAAATAGGGTTTTTGTTTGTGATAGTTTTGGATATTTCACGCAGCTTAAACATATAGATAGAAAGATTTGAACTATAGTTTCTAATGTCTAGGGATATGTAAGAACCATGAAATATGCATACTTACTAAAATTTTCCAATCATCACCATAATTACTGAATTTCCATTTTCCGTCCACAAAATCTATATTAATATCAATCTAACATTTGTTTGTGAATATGAATTGGTTGTAGCAATTTAAAATAGAATTCTTGTTTCATACTTATTGTGTTGGCAAACTAGACATTGTTTTCATAAGATTTCAGATATCTCTTCGCATTTCCTTCTGGTAAAACAAAGTTTAAAATCTTTGGCAAAGTGGTCAGGTCACCTTAACAGCCTCCAAAGAGACTCAGATGGAGTAATGCTATTAAGGATAGCAAAGGATTCCAAACCCAGCCTGACCTAACATGAAGTTAATAGATTTGGTTCCAATTTGACCATATTTCAGACCAAGACAGAGTTCTTCTTTTAAATTACATGTTTGGGTTGAACTTATACTCGGGTTTCGTGGCAAAGTCTAGGCCACATCCATGACATTGTTTTGTTTATAATGAATATTTTAACTCAACATGTCGGTTTTTAATGTTATGAATACCGTACTGTTACTAGGTACTGTTTTATTCAATTTTTAAATTTTATAAAATAATTCTTAAATTTTTTTAAAATTGTAAAATAGTTCATTAGTATATTGTACTGTATATTTTATAATTTTAGGTCAATCCTATCTTCAAAAATCAAAATAATAAAATTTAAAATAATAACAATTTATTTATTTTTATTAACATTAATTTTCAAATATTGCATATATAAATAATAACCATAATTAATATAAAATTATTTAATCATCATACAAATATTAAATTAAGAATAATACAAAGTATATAAAATATTACAATTTCATCATATAATAAATAATAATTATATCAAAACATCAAATAAAAAACAATAAATATCCTTGACTCTCTAACTATTACAATTTACAACAAGAGTTCATAATGAGTAAATAGTTAACTAGAAGTGAAACATAAAACAAAAACATTTATAGTTACATTACATATATAGAATTTAACACATATATCAAATATAAGTAAATTAAAAGAAGAGAAAAAATAAAAACTTTAAACTTCACTCAATCGTCTAGGGGAGATACCTGCTATAACTACATTGACCCTAATTCTCATTTGATTCAAAATCCTCATCCTTGAAAGGAGCCTCATTATCATCATCATTCAAATTCATTACATCAAATGATATGTCAATGTTTTTCTTTCCAAGTCACTATCATCTATCAAACCCAGTTCTTCAGAAACTAAATTCGCCAAAAGATCAATATTATCAATGCAAATTAAAATTGCTGAACTACTTGTTTTGTTAAGAATCCTACTAAACAATAAAATTAAATTATAAGAAATTATATCTAATTTGATAATGATAATAACATACATTTTCTGAAGTTTTAAATTGTATCAAACGAAGACCAATTCATTTAATCTCTTGTGCTTTAATCTATTCCTTTTCTTGGAATGAATGAATTTAAGTTTGCTATAATTCCTTTCACAACCTGTCGCACTCATACATTGACTTAAAATTTAATTTGTAAACCTTTGCAATTTTGGAACATCCCTTTCGAATTGGGCCTACCATCAAACTGTAAGTTGTGAGACAACAAAATAGTGTTATAAACATAATAAAGTGATAATTAATTTTTAACAAGTAAAAAAGTGAAAAATATATACTTAAATTAAGTTTTGCTTTTTGTCAAATAGCAATTAACATTCCAAAATGCCTAGAAGATTGCCTCTAAAGCTCTATTTGCGAGCTTAGGAGATCTTGCATCATGACATTGGGAACAACTGTTGTAGTTGTTAATAGCATTCCCCCATTAACTTTAGCATTCTTTGTAAATCCTTATCTGAAATAGATATTAGGATTCAAAAATGCCTCAGCTGCAAGCAACGAAAGGTAAATTTATAAACCACAAGACATTCAAAAGTTAATTTACAAAATCATAAAGTATATCAACATAACTAACTTAATAAAGAAAGTTCATGAGCCACTATACAACAAAAGTACAAAACAGAGACTACCTACATACGATAATACCCCGAAAATGTCAAAAGATAGCACGATACACTCAAAGCTTAAAGATTACCAAATTAACCTGTATAGTTGGAAAGCAGAGGAGGTGAGTACACTATGTACTTAGTGAGCAGGAAAAACATATATCGTAAACAGAACCCGATACACACTAAGATGGTCTAGATAACTTAAAGATAGATTTTTCACGCATCTAGCATGCACATAAACCACCTATGAAATAAACATACATGACATAGAGACACATAAGCCTAGCCTATGACTCAACATATACTAGTTAGGAATCAAATAGGCCTAGCCTATTAATCACTCTTCTAGTAAACATAGGTTCCAGTTCCCATGCACAAAAGTAGAAAAGCATCACCTGTATAAATCAAATCTCATCAGGAAACCAAATCTCAAAATAGACCAAAATAATCATGTGTGTCGCCACTAATCGACCAAACTAGTGTGCACACTCACCGATTCCTGGTGTTAGCTCGACTTTCATCTATGGTAAGTTCAGATTATAGTCGATAAGAGCGTCATGACCCTAAGTAATGACTTCGTCAATGACCAGACCTCTAAGTGTGCAGTCACCCGCAAGTCCCGTAGAAAGATGTCGATACAGGGACTCAACTTTTATGTACCAACGTTAACGGTACGAGGGTCGCTTAATCTGTTGTGCCTAGTACACGAATGGACAATCTTTACCTCACCAATCATAAAAGTCATATACAAATATTAAGTACTAAAATCAAGCAAGGCACCACGCCTTTATTTATTGGTCCAACCGATAAAATGTAAGCTTGCCATGACTCTAAGTCAAAAGAGAATACATACGTGCAACATACATGACTCAGCTATGCATATGTAAGTTTCAAAATATTATTTCATATAATAAAAGTCATCTTTTGCACTCTAAATGCAAAGTGTTATTCAAAATAATGTCGTTTGTTAAATACACAAGTATATTAGCATTTATTTGAGATTTAATTCTACTATGCATTACCTAGGTTTAAAATTCGCATACAAGTCGTCATGCACGTCTTGGGATGTCCTAATCTCATTTGAGATATATGGTTTCTCGAACTCACCTCAAAAGAAGGTGTACACTCCCTTGACTTCAACAATACTCGGTACAAGTTTCTTGATTCACAATTCCCGATCCTTTATACATAAAAATATACAATATATTTACTACTCAAACATGTATTTCATATTTATACACTATCACATAAGTGTATAAAATACAATTTCACTATTTTTAAGTTATAGGATTCAACCGTTAAGCTTCTCACATGGTTACTTCCCTTATTATTCACATAAGCTTTCTTTTGCATTTTTTAAGGCATTTAATGCCTTAAATCTAATACTTACACATTTCAAAGCATAATTAAGCACATTAGGCCACTAATTATCAATCTAAGCAAAAAATCGAGTTTGCTCTAAGTAAATTTCAAAGCCACTTTCTAATGCCTATCATTACAAATCCTTAATCCTAAGCCAAGTTTACTTAGGCATTTTATCAAACACCTAATGTGCATGACTTTTAAGTCATATTTTCAAGGCTTTATCATAGTAATTTATGCTTCTATCTTGTTATATAACAAACACTTCCAAACAACAACACATTTCACCACTCCATTCAATCTAATTCCCTTCATTTAAGTCATATTCATCATAATTATACTACTCATTACATTAGTCCATTTCCTTCCCCATCATTACGACCAAGCCTTATCCAATATACATCTTTTTCATTTTTCATCATCAATTCACATTATACATATACAATTAACACCATAGAATTCATTTAAACCATTAATTTCAAAAAATATTCAAAATTTCACTAACTTTTACCAAAAAGAGAACATTTTGGTTTTGGCTTAAGGAGACTTCTTCATGACTCATTTCATTCATCTAAACTATGTTTCATGCATATTCAAGCATAGAGAACAACATATTTTAACACCAAACTCAAAATCATAATGTAGAGAGAGATGAGACAAAATTTATCTAAACTTTCCTTTAGTGATATCTTAAAATTCTTTAAGAATTTATCAAATCTAATAATAGATTTGAGTTCCTTGATCCCAACTTAACTTAGAACACCTTGATCTGGGTTGAAAAATCAAAAAGAATGGAAGAATTTTAGTGATGGCCGAATGGGTTCTTCTCTTCCTCTCTTCTACTTTCTTTCAATTAAAACAAAGTGTTTCTAATCTTTAATGGTGGGCTGCACAGCTATACAAGGAAGAAGGGTCTATAATATTGACTCTTCTTTGACCAAACATGGTAAAATTACCTTTTGCCCTTAACTTATGTCAAATTACCATTATAACCTCTAAACTTTTCCTAAATTTGCAATTAAGCCTAAAATTTGGGAATAACGAAAACTTTTATTTTTATTTTGTTCCCTGAATTTTTGAAAATAATAATTAAGCTACTTAACTTTATAAAATTACATATTGGTCCTCTAAGAATTGAAAAATTACATTTAAGTCTCTTAACTTTTAACAATTTGCAAATAAGCCCTTAAGTACATTAACTTTTTCAATTAAGCTTTTTAAGTGTCCAATAAGTCTATAAATCATGTCTAATCACCTTTAAGGCATTAGAACATATTTAACTTAGCCACCATTGCGATATCCATCCAATGGACTAAGTTTTACACACATAAAAGTTTATATGACAGAAATATCCAAGATTACGCATACCGATGAACTCTAAGTTTATGTAAGGGGATATAACATTATATATCACTGACATATATACCAAAAGGATTCAAATATATTTTGAAAATCATATACAATCATATATATATCAATATACAGTAAGTAGTACCTCTAAGTACAGACCAATACAAGAGAGCTCAGAGAGTCCAGCGTTACATAGTATCTTCAAGTATAATTTTGGAAACCTTCATTCTAACTTTAGACCTAGCATGCTGAGATGCAACTCACTTATCACTTTTAAACATCTGTCTCGACTCTTTCTTCATCATAATAAAACACTGAAGTGATAAGAAATTTGTTGAAAATCGTATAATAGATATGATATCTTTATATGGTATAATGAGAAGTTTCATCAAACAGATATTGAATTAATTCTTAAATTAAGAAAAGATATAGACATTTTATAAAAGAATGGTTTAACAAATGCATGTGAAGTATTAACTGGAGCAGAATACAATCCATAATATGTCATTTTGAGGAAAATTAATAGGATTTAAGATAAAGTGAAGAACATGAAGATTGACATTTCTTTATTATGGAAGGATACAAAAGAATAAAAAACTATGGTTCAAATGTTAGTAAATGTTATTATAAGAGTTATTGTTGTTGTTGTTGTTGTTGTTGTTGTTGTTATATGAGTACTCTGTTAATTATGTTTTATGAAAATGGATGTAGTCATGTAGACTACCAATTATCTTAGTTTGATAGTGTTGTATCAACTATTAATAAATAATTTTTATTTGCATTTGTTTTAACCCTTGTTTCTCTCCATTATAAAGCTTTTAATAAACTGTTAATTATATTAACTTTTTTTTGGGTTTATGCTTATTTAAGCTTCATCACTAGGATCTTTGTGTATAAGGAGCTTTTAGTTAATTATCTTAACTAATTTTTTATTTTTCTCTTTCATTTAATGGAAATTTATGAGCTTCATGATAATTCAATGGTGAAAGGGGTAAAACTTAACCTATTAGAGAATTTTTGGTTTCTATATGTGTTGCAATTTTACAAACAATTAGAAAAGCTTGTCAATTTGAAGAATGCTCATAATAATGCAGCTAAAATATTATCACTTTTTTAGCTTCTTAACTATACTAATATAACAAGGTTGATCAGGTTAAGGTCTATATATAGTCTATATTCAATGCAATACTTAAACCAAAAAAGTAGGCAAAAAATGAAGATGAAATTGCTATGATAGAATGATCATTTGAAGTCAATCATTAGAGCTTCAATAGTATGGTAACTTACATATTCAAAGGCTATTAACTAGATTAGTTTTCTCTTTACTAACGAGGAGGTATTACTTATGTAGAAATGGTTATATAATGAAGTAACAAATTTCCTATCATGATCACAATAAATGGAAAACAACTCATTCTATAACCATAAAACTTATACCATAACCATCAACTTTATATTCCTTACAAAGTCAATGAACAACAAACATGAAAACATAGTTTATTTATTTACACTAACGACAAAACACAAAATATAGTGTATTCATTTACTCTAGCAACAAAACATAAAATATTGTTTACTTATTTATTCAAGGATTGCTTGGTTAATCCACACTCAACTGTGAAAGTTATTCTTGTGATAATTAAACAACTCTCCTTTATATTGCCTTTCCCTTAGTTGCTCAAGAATATAATTATCTAATTGTTATGCTTGGATTCCCTTTCAATCTTAGACTTGTTAATTAGAATGCCAGCTTGAACATCCTTGGATCAATATCTCCATATTTTCTTTTAATGGTATGTGTAGAGTTATTAGGCTTACTTATTACCTAAACATCTAAGCATAACACATTGTTAGTTTATTTTCATGAGAGAGATTTTTTGTAATTACTTGTGAGAGTCTATCATAAGATGTCATTGAAGTGCCCCTTCATCCAATCTATAACAATAAGCAATGTAAATGTTAAAAGTGTCCAGTTAAATAAGTAAAAAAATTTAAAACTCACATTAATTGGATCAAGAAAAATCCTACAATCTGTTGAATCTATTTCAATTAGAAGATTTCCATCTAGAATAAATATATTGAAGATTTCATAATCTTCATGTTAGGCATTTTTTGTTCTCTAGCTTTAACTTCAATCTCTTTATTATTACTAATTTCTTGTTTGTGGTTATCTCCATCATCAATAACCACATCCTTATTTGTACTCTCAACTTCATTCTCTACCCTGTCACTCTTATCCATATGACCAATATTTGGGTCTTAACATGTCCCTCCCAACATATGACCAATATTTAGGTTACCACCCATCCCATTACCCACATTATCCCCATATGTAATTTGCAATATTTCAAAAGTTAAGTTAGGTTCATCTAACTTGTGTGTTACATACACATGCACATCTGGTACATCTTCATCAAATTTATTAGCCTGATATAATTATCAATTGATATAATGAGTTTTAATAACTCATTGAAAATGAATCTTGGAACTCTATAATATGCTTTATTAACTTAGTTATACCTTAGTTCAGTCCCGATTCACATATCTACACATACCTTACAAAATCTATATCCATCTTGTCTCTCCTTTATAACATAACCATAGTTCCAATTTAAACTCCCTATAAAAACAACCTTATATTTTCATACTCAATAATTATGGTCCCTAAAAGACATGTAACATATGCACTAACTAGTATGCAACAAAATGCAAAGGTTAATTAATATCTAATATGATGAGTTCTTATATGAAAATTCAACATTAATAGGTATAATAATTAAGTAGTAGAACATGTTGTGTATGCACTCCCACTACTGCAAAATAATAACAAAATGTCTATTTATAACATATCTACCATTATTGAAAATTGATTCATTAATCAAATTTGCTTATGCAATTGATATTAGTAAAGACAAGTCATAAATATCTTTAAACCTCTAATTTAACATATCTTTAACTATTTCACTAACTATACACATATAAAACATATATAAAATACCACATAAAAAGCATATATTTACAATTATATTTTTGCTGGAACAAATTAAAAGACAAGTCATGGAAAATCAATTATTAAATTTTATTCAACCAAAATGGATTTGTGCAAAGAAAATAACAATAAACTACTTTTCTCTATTTGGAAGTAAAAGAAATGTTGTTGTTGTCTAATAAAAATTAGACAAATTAAGTGTCTAAAACAATAAACAATTTATTTCCAACAGTTCAGTTTTCTTTTCAACTATGCCACGTACCCTTACTTCATATGCATAAATGTTCCTTTATTAAATAATTTCTACTCTTTTATGTCATTTATGGTTGAAGCATTCTCAAAGCTTTGACTAGGGATCAATATAAACAAATGAAGCTTGTTCATGTTTCATATGCATGCCTTCATAGCACACAACCAATATAGAGGCATAATCACCACACAATTGGCATAAAATATTTTTAAATCAACTTATTTAACTTTACATGTTGAAAATGATCTTCGATGTACCTTCTGACTATAGCAAGTCGACAATGGTCCCCATCTTTTCCTCCTTTGTGGATGAAAGATAAGAATATCTAGCATATTTAATTAATTTTTAACCCTAAACTAATATCACAACATGAAGAACAACAATTTATTAAAGAATTATAACTTACTTTTTTAGTATTACTTGTTTTATTGTCCTATAATCGTGAATAGAGAAGAAAGGTAAGAAAAAAGAAACAAAAAAAAGCTTGCAAGATAGAGGGAGATATGCGAAACTATCAAAGAGAGCGAGAAACAGGTTGGTTTTTAAGAAAACAATCATGTTAGAGAAGAGAAAGGTGTCACATCATAGAGGGGATAATAATGGTGTAAGAAGAATTTGGCAATTTAGAGTTTTTGAAACCCTAGATCCTCAAACTAAATTAGGAGTTAATTATTAATGACCATGTTAGCTGCTATTACAGATAAAATGGGCCTCTTAAAATTAAAAAAAAGTTGTCCATGTCAACAATGTTGATATAACCTTATCAGCTTCACCAATAAGGGATTAATATAAATATTTTTACAAACTTTAAGGCTCCTTAAAATAAAAAATTGTCTATGTCAACAAAGTTGACATAACCTTATTAGCTTCATTAGTTAGGGGTTATTATAAACATTTTGAAAATTTTTAGGGTTTTTTAAAATGTTTCCAAATGTTAAGGTTTGACCTAAATTTTGACAAAAATATTAAGGTGAAAAATCTGCCTTCATCCTTATTTTCCTCTCACGCTTTGTCTAGATCCTTAAAAACATCATTTTATCCACTTTAGAAAGTTATTAAAGATATACCTTGGATATCCCATCAAAGCAATATTATGAATAGGAAAGGAAAGATTATAGGAAGATTTGTTTTTTAAGGCTTTGGAGTTCTAGTGTTGTATTTTAGTTTTTATATTTTAGGCTTATGATGAAATGATTGTAGTACTTGGAATAGGGTCAAATTAATAAATAATAGATCATAATTGAGTGTTGGAAGTTATTTTAAATGAAGTTAGTGTAATTTTAGTATACTAAAATGGGTAGGAGATTCCTTAATAATTTAAGGTACTACAATTAGTATCCCATAATATGTCAAGGTTGGCAAGTAGCTTAGTGAGCTAAATCTTGAAGCTTCATTGTAGGATATCCATAACAAAATCTTTAATCTGTACCAATTCCATAATAACTCCAACTTTGACTCTAACTAGTTTTTGTCATAATTACATATTAAGCCTCAAGTTTACGTCCTTCTTTAAACTTAATTATAACCCAAAAACAATAAGAACTTCTCAAATATATTATCAATTAGAATAAGATGTTCTTGAAGTGTTGGAAACTTTTACTTAGAAAAATTAAACTAATCAATATGCATTTTTGCAAGCTTATAAACCTGTTGAGCAACTTTTAAGTAACCATTATATGTAAGAATTTTGATTAGTTACATTAAATCTCCTATAGTTCCATTGGTTTTTCTAATTAACAAATTAACTATTAAACTGTTTAGACTTTATTAAAGACAATTTTACTATAATTAAGTTTCTAATAATGTACTAGTGCTTAGTTTTACTAGAATTTTTTAGGAGATAAAACATGTTTCTTTCTCCCTTTGATAGTACTTTTGTATGTCGAAATTGAACTAGGAATGCTAAGTTTGGATGTTAATGTACGTAACTCCTTTAGTTATCATAAGAATGTACACGGTGATACTTTATTTCTTTATATTAATGTTTTCTTTAAGGAGATAAAGAATTATATTTATAACTCCAAAGTGGAGATACAAAGGAGGATAAACATTGGATTTATCTAGCATAAAAGAGCATACTAGTCAATCCTTATTGAAGAAAAAGTAAAATAAGGAATGTAGTTTAGTGAAGTTACACAAGCTATTAAGCAATCACAATAACCATGAGGAGAAGCACCTAAAAGCATATGGATTCTTATAGTGTTTGGTGCTATTAGATCACTAAAATTTTAAAGTGAAAGAAAACTAGTAATACCACAACTTAATCTTTAGTTATCCATACTATTGAGATAAATTACTATTATCTAAGTGTGATAAATTGGTAAACTAAACAAATAGAGTAGAATTTTCTAGTGCATTATTCACTGCAAGAGTATAAATTTATATAACTATAGAGAGACGATGAAG
>JAOQMP010000004.1:31927201-31961819 GCA_027563575.1 Erythroxylum pedicellare | reverse complement strand
TATTAATTAAAATATAACTAATTAAAATATAACTATTCATTAATTAAAATATTATAATTAATTAATTAATTACAATATAATTAATTAAATTATTATTATTATTTAACTAATTACATTATATTTAATTAAAATATTATTATTAATTAAAATATAACTAATTAAAATATATCTATTCATTAATTAAAATATTATAATTAATTAATTAATTGCAATATAATTAATTATAAATAATTAATTAATTACAATATTTTTTATAAACCAATCACTATCAATGATAATGGTAATCATTCCTTCATCTTAACTAACCATCATTCTCATTCTTCCTTATATTCATTCTCATTCTTATTCCTATTACTTTCTGTGAACCAAGCGCCCCTTTAGTATATTCTTAAGACATAAAAATAACTAATACAATAATTAATCTGGCAAACTAATATAAAATTTTAATTTTAATTAACTTTGGCACTAAGTACAACAAGTTGATATAACAAGAAAAATTAAATTAATATTGATTTATGAATAATAAATACTATAAAGTTCAAAATGTAGAAAGTCCAGGATACCCTTTTAAAAGTACAAAAAAAGAAATTAAAAAGAAGAAAGGAAGTGCTCACGTGCGTGATCTACGTTGTCTTCAACCACCGGACACGATCTTTCTGACAAAGGCGTGCACCTAAATGTGATTGGTCAGTTGCCTTAGCTTCGCCACCAAGTATACACTATACCGGACCGCCTTTTTACAAATGTTTAACAGTAAACGGCCTTTCCTTCTAGCCCAATCATAAAACAGAAAAATTAGGATATTTTGACCACGGTCGGCCCACCTGTCTCCTAAACCGCACTACCATACGGTGTTAAAAGATAATTAATACTTTTAAATACATGAAAACAACCAGCTACGTGTACTCTCTTCATCAACTCATACACTTGCAGTGACTGAAAGTAACAGCAAAGGCGGCGCAAACCTTCACCACCTCTCTTCAGATTTTTATCAAACAGTTTATCGGCAAACAAGCAGCTACGTGTACTCTCTTCATCAACTCATGTGCTAGCAGTGACTCAAATTAACAGCAAAAGTGGCCCAAACCTTCACCGCCTCACTTAAGATTTTTATCAAACAATTTACCGGCGAAAAACATCGGCCGCGCTTATAAATCAATTCAAGCCCTCAAATTTGACGGAACCATTGCTAAATTGAACACCTTGATTATTATCGCAAATCGTGTTCTAATGACCCCACAAGACGTTGGCAAGAACCTGAAATCACCCAATAAACATTCTGCTTCTTGGTCTTCTGAACCAGAAACGATTTCACAGCTGAGTGATGATTGTCAATTCCCAACGGAGTCTTCGTTGATGGAGGAGATGAGCTTCTCTGCTTCTCCTTTCATGGAGTTCGAGGGGTTCTCTGCTTTGAATCCATCAGTACTTGAATTCAGAGCAAACCCGGTACAGGAAAGAGTTGTGAAAAGTGAAGAAATGGAGGAAGATAGCAGCATGGGGGTGCCTCAGCCTCTTGAGTGTTTGCAGGGGATTCCAATCCCTCCGTTTATCTCTAAAACTTTTGATTTGGTCGATGATCGGAATTTGGACAGCATAATTTCTTGGGGTGCCAATGGAGAGAGGTTTGTGGTCTGGGACCCTGTCGCATTCTCCAGGAGTGTGCTCCCTCGCTATTTCAAGCACAACAATTTCTCCAGTTTTGTTCGTCAACTTAATACTTATGTGGGTATTTTAGTGTCATGATAGCCATCATCGGACTGTTGTGCTCTTTC
The DNA here is from genome assembly GCA_027563575.1 of Erythroxylum pedicellare. Taxonomy (NCBI): domain Eukaryota; kingdom Viridiplantae; phylum Streptophyta; class Magnoliopsida; order Malpighiales; family Erythroxylaceae; genus Erythroxylum; species Erythroxylum pedicellare. The sequence goes on along the minus strand of JAOQMP010000004.1, from coordinate 31,960,044 downwards.
CTTGATCCATGTTGTTCCGTGTATTGTTTTTGGCATTTGTATGTACTATTTTGAGTTTTCTCTGACGACGCTTTTATTGTAATCGGATTAGGCAATGATCAATCTTGTATCCTGACAGTCATTATGGATGTAGATATTTGAACTAAGTGCTGGGTGTTTCCTTTGTAGATGTTACATTGTACAGGATCGCGTAATAAAGGGGATGATAGAGACAAATTGATGTGTGAATGTGTTTGTTATTCGTACAGGTTTACTTTAAGATTTTGTGGTCTCAGTGAGTTTTGTTAAAGCTGACTTATGTAATTGATGCACTGTTCATGTAAAGCGATATTCATTGTTGTAACGGGATTTACGACCACTGAAGCTGATGAGTTCTTGAGAAGACTCAGGTGTATTAGGTTTATTTAGTATGGAACTGATATAGTGGGCTTTTTAAGAAGATGGTAAAGAAGTCTACATTCGGCTGATATTATAACTGAGTTTTGATCTTCAGACCGGAAGAAAAGATATCCTCCCCTCTGAGTGAATTATGACCAGGAGTTGTTTACTTTCATGATAACATTGTTACTGTTTTCCTGATGCTGCTATGGCTTTGCTTTTCTTTTAAGCGTGACTAGTCCAGATGGGCGGTGGATTGCAAGTAGAATTTCAGGCCCTAGTAGAGTACATATTATTCCAGTATGTCTATTTGTTATATCTGACGCCTTTCTTTATGATATAGAATCCACTTTTTTTTTTGTTTTACAGATGATGTTGAAGTTGCAACTCAGCTCTTTCTTTCTTTCTTCAGCTCTTTCTATGCATTAGACTCAACTATTTCAAACAATCTCACGAGAAGCACATCTTCATTTCATTTCAAACTTCAGCTTCTTCCCATTCATTGTTGAAACACTATTGTTCTGTATGCAGGGATTTCGAAAAGTCAATGCAGACAGGTGGGAATTTGCTAATGAAGCCTTCAGACGGGGTGAGAGGCATCTGTTAAGAAACATACAGAGGCGCAAGACACCACGCTCGAAGCAGATAGGGATCTATACCGGGTCCTACTCTGAATCAGGAAGTGCTGGTCTAGAAATTGAAGTGGATAGATTGAGGAAGGACCGGAGTATAATGATGAATGAGGTTGCAGAACTGCAAAAGCAGCAATGTGGAACAGTTCATCACATGGAAGCTATAAGTCAAAGGCTTCAGGAAACAGAGCAAAAGCTGATGCAAATGATTTCTTTCTTGGGGAAGTTGTTTCAGAATCCGCAGTTCTTAGCTCTCCTTAAGAACAAAAAGGAACAGGGAGAAATTCGTTCATCAAAGATGAAAAGGAAATTTGTTGGGCACCATATGAGTGAACCAGATCAATCCAAGTTATGCATGGAAGGCCAAATTGCGAAGTACAAACATGACTGGACAGATCTAACATTACCTACTGTACCCCCAACTACAAACCCAATTCCTATTGAACAACCTGATTACACTTTACATGGTATCTTAGAAATGGGTCTACACGTAGAAGACTTGCCATTTCTAACAGAGAATGTTGTCTCACGTGAATCAGCACCGTCACAAGGATTTGCTAAAATCCCAGAGCAGGCTGGAGATGGGGTATCAACCTCAATAAGCAAGGACGTTTTGATTAGCCCAGAACAGGATGTTGTTCCTGAATGTTTTGTCACTTTCCCCGAGGATTTGACATTGCAGAAGAATATTTTGGACTGCCCATCACCTGGGATTGAAAGTATATTTAAGCAAGACGATGAATGGATTGCTGGGTTTGAGACGTGCTGAAATGCCTAGTTCCAGCTGTGAGGTATGGGCTAATACTTTCGATTACAATACGCCAAAGTTTGCCCAACAGGATGCTTCTCAGGTAGGTTGGATGTAGGTTCTTTACGACCAGCAGGTTTTTCAAGCTTTGACATAAAGATAATTGAGGAACGACCTGTTCGTCCGCCCGAGAGTCATTACGTCCAACCAGAAAATGATATATCAGAAAACGCATATCCATAGGCTTCATTTCATCTACATTAGCACTTGCGTCCTTTTGGACTTTAGCTATTTTTAAGTCAGTAATTTCTATTGACTGTTTTATTACAGGTATCAGTTAATGGATCACCAGATTTCTTGTGTTGTCTCCTATTCTGTTCCTTGTAACATCCAGTTGCCTTCATTTAATTGCTAATTCTTTTGCCTCCATTTCCTTTCGTTGAGTTAAAGAAGAATCGTACTGTTTGTCAATTGGCTGTATGTATTGATGGTAGCACAGGCGTAACATTGTTTGTGTTCTTGTATTGTTTGTCTATCCGCATGGATATTTAAAATGCAGGACTAGTATACTCGAAGCAAGCTGTGATTTCACGAAGCTGAAATTATTTATTTGTTTCAACATAATCTAATATAGCAAACACATACAACTAGAAGGTGAATGGTGTGTAAAAAATTTGCAAGGTATTTTAAAATTTTAATATCCTTCTTAATCAAAATAGGTTGATAAATAGAAAAGTCTTGTTAAACTTTGAGAAAAGATCATGTTAGCTTTTTAAAATGCGAAAGAATATTAGTTGAAAGGAATCTATTCGTGCTCAAAAAGAAAGTAGCCTAATAATCGATAGGAGCCTATTAGAACTCAAATAAAAATAAGCCTGTTAATTGATAGTAGCCTATTGATGCTTAAACCGAAAAGAACCTCTAACTTTATAGAAACAGAAGGAACCTATTGAAAAACTGAAAGAACTTCTTGAAAACATAAACTTATAACACGAAAATTTAAAAATTAGGCAGAGAGAAAGAATGACACTGTAGATTTATATTGGTTCGGCTAACAACTAAGTCTACATAAAGTCCTTAAATATCTAACTTGAATCTGAGTATTAAATTTGACGAGCTTCTTCAAGATCACAAGTATATATATTTCAAGATTCTCTAACTTTCCACACGTAAAATATATAACAAGCTTCTAAAAACTCACAAAAAAAATAAAAGTAAGTTCTCAAATAACAATTTCTCTCTTGATAGAGTGATTTAACTTTCTAAGGCACAATAAGAATGATATGACTCTCAAGAATATAGATATTGCTCAAATGTTTTGAAAGTCTATGTATGTTTTTTACTTCACAAGTGTTGTTCTTCTTCTTTAATAATCAATTTCTCCAACTAGCCAGTGTTTCATCTTAATTCTGAGTTGATTTTGGATTTTTAATATTATCTCTATTGGAACAAAAATTTTCAAAGATAATTGTTCAAAAAGTTAAGATCCTCCCGGTTGTTAATAAGGAAAGTTTACCAAGAAGGTTCCTGCAAGAAAGGAAGTAATTTTCTTAAGATTTTATTTCCTTTAAAAAATACCGTTATCTATATAAGAAAATAAATCTAATTTGAATTTTGAAATATTATATAGTTATTATCAAAATCGTTAAATATAAACCTTGAGCTAATAATCTCTCCCTTTCTAATGATGACAAGCAATAATATATATATATTTCAAAATTCAAAGAAATAATAGATGATTTCGAAAGATACTTATGACTTTTATATGTTTAGACATAATTAAAAAGAGCCTGTCTCTTAAAAGCGTAACTTATCGCTTATTTATCACAGATTTTCACAAGTTCAACAGCAGAATCAATCATATATATAATCGAGACACTATTGATAAATAAGCATTGAGAAATATATCATCATATATGTAGAAATATTTAAAAAAAATCAACATAAACTCTCCCCCTTTGTCATTATCAAAAATGATAAAAGAGTATAGGGAGGAAGTGAAATAAAACATAATGAAATATGATGAAAAAGTTAAAAAAAATCAATTGACACAATCAGTGAAGAATTTCCTTAATGAGAATTTGCAAATCCAGGAATTGCTTTTGGAAGTTGTCAATTTGGTCACTAGCGAATGTCCCTCAATTGTTACAAGATCAGGTCATTTTTACTTTGGAGTATAATAGAGGCTGACTTTTGAGGGGTTGGACTCAAGATACCCGTAGCTCTTTATGACTTCTTTTCAATCCACACATTATCCTTCATCTTGTAACCAAATTGGTAAGGAATAGAAGAATGAACCTTTGCTGGTTCATAACAATTCAAGTTATCAAACGACACTTCCAAATATGTAAAAATCTTAGTCAATAGCATTCTATAAGGTAAACCACTAGTTGTGTTCTTGTGACGACCCTTATCTACCATGAACTTCAGGATCATTGTCGAGAGATTCATCTTATTGCCCTTTAACAAATTGTAAACGATATGTATCTGGGAGATTACACCTCTTTACTAAACTACTCCTTGGAAAAATAAAGGTAGCCAAAATGGATGCAAGACATCTTGGCAGAAGGTCCAAGTATCTGCTCCAAGGTCTCCCTTCATGGTCATTTCAGTATTCATACAAATGAAGTTCACTACTTCTCCCAGATCAATATCAACAATGTCCTACTTATGACAAGGAAGATCTGCCCTACCTTCCGGAATTACACTCAAAATATTTCCTAAGATTTCCTCTGTAACCAAAATCCGACAATCGCATACCCAAGAGATGTCTGCTAGCTTCGCATCAATTTCTTCCTTTCTCATATATGGTAAAAATATTTGACCAGTTCATCACACACAATTTTGTCTAAGCTTAAGAAATTCTCCGAACCAACAACAAGAAAATAGGGAGTGATGGGAATATCTATATCATCAAATAGATGAGGAGGCAAGATGCGTCTAGCTACCATCTTTCTCTTCTTGTAGTGCGTCTTATATCTTGCTTTAGCCTCTATTGATTGGAATAACTTCGCTGGTGCTGAAGCCTTTCCCTTATGAAGAATGGTTAGCTTATTTTGTTCTTTTAGCCTTAGGGATTTCTTCGAATAAAGACTCTTCGAGGAATAGGTTATTCCTTGTAATGACATCCTCAATATTTTCTTTGGCTAAAGGCTCTTTGCCTTTTCTTATTTCTTCCCTTTTTCTTTTCTTTGATTCTTCTTTTTCTTTTTCTTCTGCCAACAGTTTCTTTTTGTGAAGCTTGTTTTGTAACATTTCCTTTGGTCTATAGTCTTCTTTCCAACTGAGAAGGTTCTTCATTTGAACCATCATTATTTATTACCCAATGCACTTCAGGCACTTTCTTCTCTTTGTGACTAGGTTTAGGATTTACGGAAGTTTTTAGAGTAGGAATGGGTAAGAGGAGAATAAGTATATGGAATCTCACATTTTTCAATAACTTCCCCTTACTGAAAGTCTTTTCTTCTTCTTCACTTTCTTCTTTCTTTTCTTCTCCCTTGTTCTTCTTCTTCTTCTTCTTCTAAGTCAAAAGCATATTGATTTTCGATTGTTTCTTCTTTGTCATATGAAGAGGAATCAAGATAATCTAGAGACAACATAACAATAATCTTCTTTTTCCTATCTTCTAGGGTCTCCTGATTGGGTATTTTTGAAGTTTAGATCTTTGAGGGGACAAAAACAGATTCGGTAGTAGTGTCCAGACAAAGACAAGGACTCAAAAGCAAAAGTTTGTTCATGACGAGGTGTTTTGCCATGGCTAAAAGTTGAAGCCAAAATTTTCTTTTGTCTTTTTGATTTTTTTCTTGCCATTGTAGATGAGCTTTGTGAATTTTAAGAGAGAAAACAAGAGGCAATAAGAAAGCTGAGAGTTAGGATGAAGAGAAAACAAGTGGTGCTTATGAGAATGAGAGAGATGAGAAGACGAGAGAAGTTTGTTTAAGGTATACTAAGTGTTTCCTGAGCGTTAATCTCATGAGAGGATGAGTAGATGTACAAGTCAAAAGAGGAAGCATAATCGGTTGCGTATTTTTTGATAAATGCGTACGTAGAGTTGTCAGGCTGCACATGCATTTTTGAAGAGGCTGAAATGATGCCATGGATGATTCTATATTTTTAGGACACGTGTCACTTAGAATGTTAACCCGAGAAAAGCCTTCTAATATAGAAGAAGCCTACTAACCTAAGAGGAGGCTTTTAAACCAAGAGGGGTCTTTTAAACTCTAAACAGCCTACAAAACTAAAAAAGAGTTTCTAAAGAATCAGAATAGAAGGAGTTTACTAAACGAAATGCAAAGATAAGTAGCAGAGAATATTCATGCAGAAATAATAGCCAAGAGTTTGAACATATCAAGCCATTTTCTTAACACACAAAATCTATCTTCAGAGAGTGGCTTGGTGAGAATGTCAGCTACTTGATTTTCAATATTAACATGCAAAAGATCAATGGTTCCTTCTAAAAACATGATCTCTAAGAAAATAATGTTTGATTTCTATATGCTTAGTTCTAGAATGTTACACATGATTTTTAGAAAGATTTATAGCACTAGTATTATCACATAAGATAAGAATATAAGAAAAGTTCAAAGAAAAATCTCGTAGTTAATGCTTCATCCATAAGATTTGAGCACAACAGTTGGTAACTACTATGTATTTTGCTTTAGTCATCGAAAGTGTTGTGCAATTTTGCTTCTTACAGGACCAAGATACTAGACATCCTCTAAGAAATTGACAGTGACCAATTGCGCTTTTTCAATCGACTTTATCACCTGCATAATGCATCACAATAGCCCACTATGTCAAATGACTCAGTTTTTAGATACCATAGTCTAAAATCCATAGTTCCGTGGAGATATCGAAAGGTTCTTTTAACTATTGGAAGGTAGCTTTTTTCAGATTTGATTAAAACGTGCACAAAGATACATACTAAGCATAATTTTTAGTCTTACGCTTGTAAGATATAGTAGTGATCCAATCATTCCATTACACTTTGTCTCATCCATAGCTTTGTCTTCTTCGTCTTTATCAAGTTTAGTTCCAATGTAAGTTTAGTTCCAGTATACATGGGAGTACCCATCAGTTTGACATTCTCAAAATAATATTTTTTGATGAGTTCCTTTTTATATTTGTCTTGGCTAATGAAGATTCAATTTTCTGTTTATCTTATTTGTAATCCTAGAAAGAATAATAATTCTCCCATCATACTCATTTAAAACTCCCCCTACATTAATGCTGAGAATTCTTTATAGAATGATGGATTAATAGCACCAATATTATGTCATCAATATGTATTTGCACTATGAGTAAATCATTCTCATTTATCTTAATAAATAAGGTTTTATCGACCTTTCCTCTTTCAAAGTTATTCTTAAGCAAAAAGTTACTTAACTTCTCAGACCATGCTCGAGGAGCCTGCTTTAAACCATACAAAGCTTTAGTTAACTTCATTACGTAATCTGGATGGTTTTCATCTTCAAAACGTGAGGGTTGCTCAACAAATACTTCTTCATTAATGTAACCATTTAAGAATGCACTTTTAACATCCATTTGGAATAAATTGGAGTTTCTATAGCACGTAAAGACAAGTAAAATTTTAATCGATTCCAATCTAGCAACAGGTGCATAAGTTTCATCAAAATCAATACTTTTATTTTGATTGTAACCTCGAGTTACAAATCTAGCTTTGTTTCTTACCACTTTACAATTTTTTGTCAATTTTCTTTCGAAATACCCACCGAGTCCCAATGGTTGACTTGTTTTGAGGACCATGTATTAGATTCTAGGCTTTGTTTTTTTCAAATTGATTTAGTTCGTCTTTTATGAATGAAACCCAATTTTCATCAGTAAGGGTCTCTTCAATGATCATTGGTTCTATTTATAAGATGAGAGCAACAAAGTTGTTCTTGAATGATGATCTTGTTTTTAGACTTTTAGAGTATCAAGACCTCTCCATTCTCTCGGTGTTTTTCATTATATAGGCTCCAGTTGAGACGAAGGAGCCTGCTGTATTCTAGCTTTAGAGGGGCCTTCTTGATTTTGTAATTCTGAAGATATTATAGGTGTAGTTTGATTCTTCGATATATTTTTAGGTACCAATGGATTCCTTTCATCATCTGAGTCAATTGTTGTTGTCAAAGGTAGTGCTTCATCAAATACCATATGTATCGATTCTTCTATCTTCTTTGTTTTTTTTATTATATACTTTGAATCCTTTATTGTCGGTACTATAGCCCAAAAAATAGCTTCTTCTGATCTTGCATCAAACTTTCTAAGTTTTCTTTTCTATTGTTTAAAATGAAACACTTGCAGCCAACAAGTAGTTGACATGACTTCTGCCCAATAACCATGAGGTAAGCCACTTTCGTATAGTATTGTTTTGGCCATATCTACGAGAGTCTTGTTCTTTCACTCAACATCTCCATTTTGCTGAGGATTCCTTGGTCATGAGAAGTTATGAGTTATATCATTTTCATTGCAGAAGTCTTCAAATTTTCTCTTATCAAATTCTCCTCCATGATTGTTTCGAATCGATGTAATGCAATACCCTTTTTCAGTCTGAACTTTCCTGCAAAACTTCCCAAAGACTTCAAAAATATCATCTTTATTTGATAGAAAATAAACCCATATAAATCTAGAAAAGTCATCTACCCTAACAAAACTGTAATATTTGCCACCAAAACTTTGAGTCTTAGTAAGATCAAATAAATCGATGTGCACAAGTTCGCATGGCTCGTTAGTAGTCACAATATTTTTAGGAGGGAAGTTGCTTCTAATTTTTTTCTATTAAATAAGCTTTATAAACTTGATTGTGCTCAAATTTCAAATTTGGCAGTCCTCTTACTAATTCATTTTTGGACAATTTTAATAAAATGCTCATGCTAGCATGTACAAATCTTTTGTGCCAGATAAGTGAATCATTTTCTATTGAGACAAAACACTTGTCACTTTGAGAAGATATATCTTTCAACTGAGCACAATATATGTTCTAATTTCTAGGACTAACAAATACAATATTATTATTAAGATTGTCAATTATTTCACAATGTAATGTATAGAAAGTAACTTTGTAACCTTTAATTGACTTACGCTAAGCAAGTTATGTTTTAATCAATCAACAAAAATAACATTATCAATAGAAGCAGAGTTAAAATCACTGATTTTACCAATTCTGGTGACCTTTGCCTTGCTTTTATTAGCAAAGAAAACATTACCTCCGTCTTTCCTTTCAATATAGTTGAAATATGATATTTCACCTGTCATGTATCTCGAACAATTGCTATCAACTATCCATTGATTTTCTTTTGTCTCCATTTTGAAGCATATATGTAAAGTGTATTATCTCATTTTAGGTACCCAAATCTTTCTAGGTCCTTTCACGTTAGTAGTTTGACCTTTCGGTCTCCAAACATACATTTGAGATGGTTTTTCATTTTTTGAAAGTAACAAGAGTGGATAATATGACCATGTCTACCACAATAATCGCACAAAACAAATGAATAATAGTTGTTATAATTTTTGCCACTTACCAGGTTCCTGTTGTTTTTGCTATAACTACTGCTAGATTTAACAAAAAAGTTTTTGTATGACCTCATATTGTTATTTTCATTATATCCTATTCTGACCTTATTAAAAACACATTTACTACTCCCAAGTAATGCATTAAGATTGTTTCTTCTGTTAAACAAAATTAACAAGATCATTTTCAAGAGAAACAATTTTTTAGTACATTTTTCTTTTTCGAGTTTTAAAGCAGTAACTTTCTCTCTAATTATTTTACCTTAGTAGAGTATTTTCCAAGTTATGAGTTTTCTGACTGAATTATTTTTTGTTCCAAATATTCTTTTTCAAGATTCTCCAACCTTCCACACTCGAAGTGTATAACAAACTTCTAAAAGCTCATAGAAAAATAAAATGTAAAATCAAAAGTAAATTGTCAAATAATAATTTCTCTTTTGATAGAGTGATTTCACTTTCTAAGGCACAATAAGAATGATATGACTCTCAAGAATATAGATGTTGCTCAAATGTTTCGAAAGTCTGTGCAATTACTCTCTTGATAGAGTGATTGCACTTTCTAAGGTACAATAATAATGATATGACTCTCAAGAATATAGATGTTGCTCAAATATTTCGAAAGTTTGTGTATGTTCATTACTTCACAATTGTTATTGCTCTTCATTAAATAGTCAATTTCTTCAACCAGTCGTTACTTCATCTTAATTCTGAGTTAACTTTGAATTTTCAATATCATCTATACTGAAACAAAAATTTCTAGAGCTAATTGTTCATAAAGGTAAGATCCTCTTGGATATTATAAGGAAAATTTACTAAGAAGGTTCCTGCAAGAAAGGAAGTAATTTTTCTATGATTTTATTTCCTTTAAAAAATATTGTTATCTATAGAAAAAAATTAATCCAATTTGAATTTTGGAATATTATATAGTTATCATCAAAATCGTTAAATATAAACCTTGTGCTAACATAATCTACACTTTTCCCAGCCTAAGGTGAAAATTAAAATACCAAGAGCACTTAGGAGTTAAATATCTTTAAAAGATCTGTTTTTCTCAATCTCCTTAATTCTTCCTTTTTAGTTTAGATGTAAAAGATTTTCAACATACTATAGTAGCAAATGTATACAACTTCCTAGCCTGAAAATATTAATTTTACCAATTTAACCTATCCAGGTCTCAACAAAGCAAAACACCTTTTACTAACAGGCATTGTATCCAATCCAACTATAATCTCAAAAAGAAATTAGATTATGTGCTAATTCATTGTATGAATTCTTAATACTTGATGTTAACTAGCAAAAAATAAAAAAATTTCTTTTATATACATATTTGAATAATCTACTAATTTGAATAGAAGTACCTAAACAATACGAAAAGAAAAATTACCATTTTGTTCTCGACAAATCTTCTAAATATTACTTGTAAATTAAAGATAATATCTAATGTTTTAAAAACCAGATCAGATATCGAACCGATCAAAGGAAATGTTTAAGGTTTAACCGGTATTAATTGCTATAAAACCGGTATATAATAAATAAAAAGTAAAATTATAAAAGTAATTTGTTTTCATTTATAAAGTGGATTGAATGGTAAAGTATGGCTAAATATAAAATTTAGTATTTAAGTATAATATATTAAATTTCATACCAGTGTCAAATGTTAGTAAATTTAGTGGTAAAAAATTGATACCAAAAGTTTTTGTATCATATTTTATTCACATATTAGGTTATGTAAATATTTTAGGTTGTACTAATCGATTCATCAAAATATAAAAAAATATCGAGTTAAAACTAATATTGACTAATTTTTGTAATGTAATATGTCAGTTATGTTTAGTAAATTACATCTCGTAGTCAACGAGTCTGGTTCAAGTTTACTGAGAACTAATCAAGTTTAGACTTAGATAACATACTCAAAATTTAGTTCAAATAAACCAAATCTCTACATAGAAAGTATATTGTTTTAGTTTAATTTTTTCAAAAGAATATTATTTGGATTTAATTTTCTATAACAACATCATTTTAATATATAATTTTAAAAAATTCAAGAGAAAAATGATTTTATTTTAAAATATAAAATCAAATGATATTATTTTAAACTCATTCCAAAAGGCTATAATTTTAATTTAATTTCTTAAATCAAATCCAACTATTTATTAAGGAATTGATTATCAAGCCTTATTATACACATTATCAAGCCTAATATCGCTATCAAAGTGAGCACCAATTCCATTACAGTATTCGTAATATTATTGAAGTTCTTTTTATGATGTTAAAGCATATTCTCCAAACGATAGTTTAATTAATAGCAGAAATGCACAGCTCATCAAAGAACAAAGAGCAATAGTAGAATATAAGAAGATCAAACAAACACATCAACTAAAACAACTTTGGTTTTTTTAAATTTTCGCTCAAATGGACGAAAAATTGTTGGAACTGAAGGGGCAATTCGAGTTTGCGTAGCTAGCAAAATTGAGTATCAATTGTCAGAACTAAACTTTGTAGAGTTAGTACAAAAGTTTCAAAAGCTTCAAATCATCGATTTCAACCTACTCCGCACTATCTTCTGTAACTCTGAGAAAGAGATCAACAAGAGAAGCAGTAATTTCAAGAAAGAATGAAAGATTTAAACTCAAACAAGCATCACAACCCCTTTACATGGTTCGATTTCTAGATCTATGGGTTACCCATAGTATTCGCTTAAGAAGACTCCAGTATTTGCTTAAGGAGAGTCAATACGACTCGATTTCTGCATATTTGGGTTACCCAAAAGTATCATATTTACTTACATGCATCTATGGAAGTGATGAGATCTACAAAGAGAAGACAATGAAGAGCAAAGAGTAAGATGATGAAGAGCAAAGAATAAAGGCCAAGAGCTTTTTAATTTTTGATTTCTAAAATATGAAGTTTAGATATATAGATTGACAGATTCACTGATAAACCCATTGATTTTTATATGTAAAGGATATTAAATGAAATTGAATTGGATAACTAGTTGGTTCGTACTATTTCAGATTGAATCGATTGGTTCGGTTTGGTTTTTAAAATATTGATAATAATAATAAAATATAGTATTATTATTTATTGTATAGAAATAATACAAAATAAGAAAAGTTTTCTTACTAAATGTTGTAGAAATTGTGATAAAAGATTAAAACCCATTTTATTGATATAGGGAAGAAATGTTTTACAGGAAAAATAGAAAGGTTGTGAAAGTGATTTTTTTTTAACAATAGTGAAAGAGATTATTGTTAGTTGGTGAAGAATAACGTGAATGATGTGTAAATTACCAAGAAAATAATACAAGATTGTTGACGATAGAGAACATGGTTGTTATCATGTTTGTAGTTGCTTTGCTAAAAGGATACAAGCATGAAGAATCTTTAATGAAGAACTAATATTTATCCTCTTTTGTATTAGTTTATAACAAAAAATCAAATTTAAGAAAAACTCTATATTTTTTGAAAAATTAGATATGTATCATCTACAATTAAATATATGTACTAAATATTAGTAATAATGTTCAAAATTATGTTTTCATATTATTGATATCCTAAAAAAGTTCATCTTATTTAGCTAAAAAGTTAAGAGGCACAAATATTAAAAGTCCTTGAAGTTGTTTGACTAGAGCATTCGTGAACATGAGAATCAGTTAAGAAGTTCAGAATTTAAGAAGTCTATACAGTTCTTATATAATTGACATATGTTTTAAACATAATAGTGCATTGACAATGTTAGTTAAGACATGACCAAAATAGGAAGTGAGTTGGAAGTTGAACAATTACAGGAAAACCACTTAAGGCTCTTAAAGTTGGGAGAATAGTTGTGATAGGCAATCTTCTTGTAACAAAGCAGTTACAACAAAACTATTTAAGAGAGTTCAAGTTAAGAGGATTTTATAAATTCACTAACAACATAAAATGAAACAATCTCTAGATATACTAACACATAAGAAAACATTCAAATTACTCTAAAAAATATTGTTATTATTTTTCAATTTTCTTTACGTTGTGCATTTATGCTTATTATTCTCTTTTGTATCTTATACTTTCCTTTTATCTAAATTAAATTGTTTCTTTAGTTCAAACCTTATTCTAATACTTTTTAGCATTTTGATAGCTTAGAATTTCACTTTCTGTGAATATGACCAATTAACCATTGATCACACTACTATACTTATCATTCAGTGTGAAGAATTGACCAATTCTGAAAATTTTAATAATTTTAAGCTTAGGTTGTTCCCAAATTCATTAATAGACACAACCTTTTCCTAGTATGCTTTGTTGCCCAATCATTCTATCCTTTTGTGGGCTGAAATAGAGAGATTATTTCATACTCAGTTTTTCTGAACTGAACACAAAGTTAGTATAGTATAATTGTCTAAACTTATTCAGAAAAGTGAAGAAAATGTTGACATGTTTATCACATGTTTCAAGACAATGAGAAGTTAATGTCGAATTGCACTTCTAGAGACTAAATATGTGAAGTCAGCCTAAAAAGGTGTTGATTTTAAATTGCGAAAAGAATTTCAAGGTATGGAATTTCGTGATTCCTATGAATTGGTAGCACAAGTACTTGAATATGAAGAACTTTTTTAGGAAAGAAGGGCATAAAAAAGTTTTGTTAGTACTTAATTTATGGAAACAAATTCATATGATTTAGCAGTGGTTGAATTTAATATCCTTAGAACCTATGTTTTCCACGCTCAGAGCGAAAGTCTTTTGAAGTAAAAAAGAAAATTACAAGCACCATCTAGTTAGATTCAATACATTTTCTACCCCTCCAAAATAAAGGAAATCTTTGATTTTTTTGTTACAGGAAAAATTCATTAGTTTACCATCAAAGCATGGAGTTCCCATAAAAGAAGAAATTAGAGGGAAGGACTATTGTAAGTACCACAATACATGGATTCATCCAATAAAGTCATGCCAGAGATTCAAGAATATAATTCAAGATTGGATCAACAAAGGAATTATGTTGTTTACTGAAGTTGGGTAGATTATGTTGATAGATGAAGATCCATTTCCACCAGTTAGAATAAATTTTGATTTACTACTTTTGTTGGATGTTAAAAGGAACTTGATGAATAGAGTTTCACAAAATAAAGTTATGGTAGTTGTAGAACTAAAATTTTGAATGAAGAAGATCATGGAGAATTATGAAGAACTAAAGGAGATGAGAATGCCAAGCTAACGTTTTAGGAGGAAGAATTTCTAATTGAGAATGAAGGTCAATTTGAAGATTTAGAATTTGCTCTTATAAAGATTTATAACTTCTAAAGTTTATAAGGTCTTCAATGCCATATGTTTGGTTAGCTTAACCAAACATATGTGGGGGCAATTGTTGATAGCCTAAAAAGAATTCAGTCTATTTGGCCCACAAGTGAAAAGGCCTAAATATTGGAAACCCTAGAAATCATTTAGCTAGAGAATTTATGGACGCAATAATTAGTTAAGAAGTCCAGGATTCAATAAGTCCAAACAATTGATATATAATTGATATTTTCATTTAAAATGATAGTGTATGGAGGTGGTTAGTAAGCATGTGGCCAAGATAGGAAGTGAGTTAAAAATTAAGCAATTATAGGAAAACTATTTGAGGTTGTTTAAGTTGGAAGAATAGTATGTGGTAGGTAGTTAGCTAGAACGTGATCATGATGGGAAGTGAGTTAGAAGTTGAGTAGTTATAGAAAAATTGCTTAAAGTAGTTGAAGTTGAGAGGATTATATAGATTTACCAGTAACATAGAGATACAATCTCTATACATATAAACACACAGGAACAAAACAATCAAAAAAAATTTTTGTTATTATTTTGCAATTTTCTTTGCATTATGTACTTATCCTTATTATCTCAAATCTACTTTAAAGCTTGTACTTTCCTTTTACCTAAATCAAATTGTTTCTTTAGTTTAAATCTTATCATAATACTTTTTAGCATCTTGGTAGCTTAGAATTTTACTTTCTAAGTTTTCTAAAGCCCACTTATATTATTGCTAAGAAGTCATGTAGAAATTATTGGATAATTCCTCCCTAACACGCTCGAATTTTAAGTTGATTGCATTAGCAACTATCAATTTAGCACGCCTAATGGGATATAATGTTGCTTACAAGGAATGAAAAAGAAATTGTTGGGAGCACAATGTTGCTTACAAGGAATGAAAAAAAAACCGTTACGCTCCTAACCCAGAGTGTTAAGTAATGTATAATACCGTACTACTAAAAAATAGTATAGTACTTACTGATACTATCCCAATATTCAATATCAGTTGGCATTAACTTTTCAATTGGTTGTGGTTGATACCCAAAAAAATCATGTTGGTATCGAGACCAAAATGCAAAATACAAGGACAGGGAGTGAAAATATTAAAAAAAAAGGCTTACATTAGGGTTCCTAACGTCGAGTCCTCACTCAACTCAAAAGTCAGAACTTTAGTCTCCTCCTCTCCTCTACTGTTGCACGTTGCTTGCAGCTCTGTCATCCCTCTCCTTGTTGAACGTTACTATCATGTTGTCCTACTGACAGTCGTGTCATTGCTCTCCTTTACATGTGCCTGTCGTGCCTCTCCTCTCCAACCTCTAGATTTGCCCTATCGCCAGCCTCCATGTCTCTCCAACCTCCAGATTTGTCACGTCGCCAGCTCACGCACCATCCTCACTGTTCCAGAGTTAGAACCCCCCTCCTCACGAGTTACACTTCATCTTTCCGGATTCATTTTCAGTGCTTATGTGTGTAATAACTGATAACTAGTAATTGTGTGTGTATGGTATAGTTGTAAACTTGTAATATTATGCGTGTAACTATAGTGTAGTTGTAATCTTGTGTGTGTGATTATGGTATAAGTGTAACCGTGTAATTATGGTGTAGTTGTAATCTCGTGTGTGTTATTGTGTAAGTGGATTAATGTAAATGTGTAATTAGGATTTATAAATCAATAATTTGTGTGTAATTAGAAATCATAAAATACACTGTATTATATGTATTATGTATTCCTGATTAGTTATCACTCAATACACACAAAAATTATTAATTCCTATATTTGTTTTGGTCAATTAATAGAAATACACTAAAATTATTTGTAGAATATTATAATAGTATATTGTGTATTGTAATTTTCATTCTTTTTATGTAATCCTAAATGTAAATATAAACCATTATGGTGTAATTTAATTTAGTTTTTTATTTCACTTAAGTCAATTTAGCTCTTTTGTCATTTTTAGTTAGTGATTTTATTTGATTATTTAATGTATTTGGTTTATGTCATGAGAGTTTATACAGAGATTTAATTTAAACTTAAAATTTGACAAAGTTTTATAATTCTTTAAGGCGTTTTTGAATTTGTTTTTTTTTTTGCACTTCTTGAAAGTTAAAAGTTCTTTGATTTAGGTCTCTCACAAAATGGAAGAATTTGACATTAGAAGTTAGTTATCATATGATACTTCATTTCACTTAAATTAGGATATTTTGTGATGAGTTTGTGTTAATACTATCTTTCAAGGTTTACTAACATATATACATGAAAAGAGGGTAGTATGTTGGTTATATGTTATATTTTATAGTGATGTTATAGATGGCTATATGATACATGTTTGGGATATGATAATTTGATTATTTACTTAATGACTTATGTTTATCTAATGGTTTACAATTAAGAGGTGCATGTATTGTTTATTTCATTTATTATACTTATTCAATTACATTTATTTTAATAGATAAATAGAGGAAAGTTTAGGTATTCCTAATAATTCAACAATTTTAAGTTTAGGAAGATTCGATGATCCAACTTGGACTTATACTAGATTGGTTATTGTAATGAAGAATTATACTATTTGTTTTTATTGCAACAAATATTTGAAAAGTGGGGGAATCACTAAATTAAAGAAAATTTTTACTAGGATTAAGGGTGATGTTAAGCCTTGTAAGAAAGTAAACTATAGTGTGAAATGACAAACGCAAAATTTTCTTGAAGAATGTCAGTGTAAGAAAGATAAAGGGCAAAGACTAAATTATGAATTAGCAGTATAAGTTCTTTTTCTAGTGGTCAGGATGATAGTTGGAATGTTGAAGGTAATTTTCTTACCTAACAAAAATGAAATGTTACACTTAATGTGAGGAAGAGAGGAAGACAAGTGCTATTGATACTTTGTTTCAGATATTTGAAAATATTGTGAATAAATTTGTGTATAAAAGCATTGTCTAGTTTATTATTAAAAATGATTATACTTACAAAGCATCTAGAAATTTTTTTTAAAGCATGTATAATTTTTTTGTTGGACTCAATGTGTTACACACTATATTAACTTGATGTTGAAAAACATAGAAGATGTTACTTACTCTCTCCTATCTTTGATGAAACTGTACAAAAAGTAAAAAAAGAAGTAAAAAACGAAGTTTAATTTATTGTTTTTGTGGGAAGTTAAAAGAACCTGATGAATAAAATTTCATAGAGAGCCAAATAAGTCAAATTCTGAATGAAGTAGATTGTAGAGAATTTTAAAGAGCTAAAATGGTGTTAGAATGCCAAGCTAGATTTTTAGGATGTAGAAGTCTTGATAAAAGATTAAGATCAATATGAAGATTTGGAATTCGCTTATGTAAATATTGCTGATTTGAAAGTCCAAAAGGTCTTCAATATCATATGATTGGTTTGCTTAACCAAACATATATGTGGAGCAATTGTTGATAACTTAAAAAAAATTAGCCTATTTGGCCTAAAAGTGAAAAGGCCCAAATACTAAAAGTCTTGAAAGTCATTTGACTAAAGAGTTCATGGACATGAGAATTGGTTGAGACGTCTAGGATTTAAGAAGTCTAGATAGTTGATACATAATTGACATGTGCGTAAAAACACAATAGTGAATGGAGGGAGGTAGTTAAAATGTTGCCAAAATATGAAATGAGTTGAAAGTTCAGCAGTTATAAGAAAACTACTTGAGGATGTTAAAATTAGGAGAATAGTGTGTGGTAGGCTGTTAGCTAGAATGTGGTTATGATGGGGAAGTGAGTTGGAAGTTGAACAATTATAAGAAAACTACTTGAGGCAGTTAAAGTTAAGATGATTATATAAATCTACTAGCAACACAACAATTTCCAAGCGTACAAACACATAGAAAAACATTCAGATTACTTAAGAAAAACACTTTGTTATCATTTTTCAATTTTCTTTCAGTTATGTATTCATCCTTATTATCTTAACCTTCCTTTGTAGCTTGCACTTTCTTTTTACTTAAATTAAAGTGTTTCTTTAGTTCAAACCTTATTCTAAGACTTCCAAGCATTATAGGAGTTTGGAATTTTGCTTTTTAACATTTTTGAAGCTCACCTATATCGTTGATAAAAAATCAAGTACAAATTTTGAGAGAATTTCTCATCAACATGCTTAAATTCTAAGATGATTGTATAAGCAACCAACACGTGTTAATTTAGTATCCAAAATTTTTTTAATTACCTAAAATAAGATTTATCTGCAAAATTTTTATGTGTTTTATAAAATTAAGTCTTCTTGTTAATTATTATTTTGTTATGACAAGATTGTGTATTAAGTTGTAACAAAATTTAATGCTTTTTGTGAGTAATTTAAAGTAACTTTATATTGTCATAAATACCATATTTTCTATTAATCATATATGACAACATTAAGACAGCAAATGAAAGTAAAAATATAAGTTAACATTTTTTAATACACAAGGCTTCCCGTTTCGCGAGAGTCCAGAGGTGGCGTTAATATACACAACTTTCCCTTTACAAAAATATAAGACAAACAAAATTAGGTTGTAACATTCCAAAAATTGGGCCTTGAACAGTAAGACCCAAACGTCCGCCCCTCCACAATTCGGCCTCTTATCACAAATCAATCACTCGTTGGGGTCTTGAAGACAAAGAGCAAAAACGAAAGAAAGAAAGAATCAATAAGCTTCATTCTGTTTCCTGTAACTTTTTTGTTTTCATGTTTGTTAGTTTCGATTGTCGATTTCTGTCTTTGATGACTATTCTCGTGTTATGTAATTACAACGTTTGATGTATGAGGATCAATATTTAGGGTTAGGGTTTTTTCTTTTCATTTCTTATGATATTCATAACTTTGTAAATGGAAATGGAGCGTAAATCCTTCGACAGATCGCGAGAACCTTCTGGATTGAAGAAGCCCCGTTTAGCCGATAACCAACCAAATGCCAACGGCCGTCCATTCCCATCAAGACCGTCACCGTCACCCTTACTGCCTAGGTATAGTAATAGACTGGCTGCTTCATCTGATAGGGACTCCGAGAGCAACGACTCGAGCCTTGGAAGCGCCGCCGGTTACCAGCCGCCGTATCAGGAGCTTGTGAGCCAGTACAAAGCGGCTTTATCCGAGCTGACTTTTAATTCGAAACCCATAATCACTAACTTGACTATAATTGCCGGCGAGAATCATCACGCCGCCAAAGCTATTGCTGCTACTGTCTGCGCTAATATTCTTGAGGTGAACCAAACCCAGTTTCAGATTTCACCCAATTTGAATTATTACATTTGGAATTGTAAATATTGTGGCCAGTTGTTGAAGGCAAGAGTAGTTTGTTAGTAGTTATATTAGTGGGTATGATACTGTAACTTCAGTTTAATGAAACATATTTTGACATCAAGCGTCTTGTTTATAGTCGTTATGCAGTTTTGGATGTTTACTTTAGTAACCTTTTTCATTTTGAGGCAAGGAATTTCTTTTAATTGTTTAAAGTCCAACTTGGAGCATTGGTTTTGGTTCCCTGCAATCCTTCCATCAGTTAAACTCAAAATAGTTCAGGCTTTGGTTTTTGCATGCCTCGTGCACATTTTGTGATCAAAGACTTATATGTCTTAGCACAATGCTTAGTTGAGTGGATTTGG
The DNA here is from genome assembly GCA_027563575.1 of Erythroxylum pedicellare. Classification (NCBI taxonomy): domain Eukaryota; kingdom Viridiplantae; phylum Streptophyta; class Magnoliopsida; order Malpighiales; family Erythroxylaceae; genus Erythroxylum; species Erythroxylum pedicellare. The sequence continues at coordinate 31,939,912 of JAOQMP010000004.1, read as the reverse complement.
GGTTCACTGAGGTCCCTTGGCTATTAAAGATCAATAGAAAATTTGACATGCACAAAGCAAACTAGTTATGCAACCAGATCAATTTAACATGTTCTTGTTGCTTAGCTGATACTGGGTCATTGTGTTGCTGCTGTGGTGAATCTTTCAAGTAATTGAAGCTACAAATCTGATGTTAACAGATGCTTTTGTTTACCAAATTGGAATTCTGTTACAAAAGTGGACATGAGTGAAGCCCTCATCTTTATTTTTCCAGTTGTTGGTCAGGGGTGGTGGAAGTCAGGTCATATTCTCTTAAAGCTAACATGAAAGAAAGTACTGGTTTGGGAGTAATCAAACGCACTATGCCATCCTGCAGCTCACAACTTTATTGAACACACAGCAAGCTCCAAATGCAGCTGGAGGAATTATCTTTTTAATCTTTCTTAATGGATAGTAGATGGTATTCAAGAGCTGCAATTTTTTTAATTTGAAGGATGCTTCTTGAAATAATATGTAAAATTTCTGATCCATGATCATGATACTGATTGAAGTAGACATCATCCTTCACCTTCTAGTGGTGGATAATATCTTCTTCTAATACTAAGTTTAGAGAGGAAGAGAGACCCAAATTGTTGTAGAATGCAAAAAGTTCAAGAGGATATCATTCCAATGACAGTTTTGTTGGTCTGAGTTTGATATTTTGTGGAAATGTGATTCTGGTTAAATTTTCTCTTCTTGTTCTCCCTCTAGTACATATTTTATGCTACTGATGTCATTTACAGGTATCCTTGCTTGTTTCACTAATAATGAAATAACTTGCAGGTACCAAGTGAGCAAAAGCTGCCATCACTTTATCTTCTAGACAGCATTGTAAAGAATATTGGGAGGGATTACATAAAGTATTTTGCTGCCAGATTGCCTGAGGTTAGGTTTTTCAATTTTGTACGGAGTCTTTTTACTTGAGAGGCATGCCAAATATGCTATACTTGAATATGTTGTGTTATACGGTTTCAACACTAGTCAGACAATTTTTTACTATAATTAAAGATAGCAAACTTGTTTGTTAGAGAACTGATCCAAGTCCTAGCTTACTACCAACTTGAGGTTACCTCTTGCAAATCAAATTGCTAAAGGGTGTTGCTTTTTCACTTTACTTGGTAATAATAAACTCTGTGGGTGTTTCAGGTGTTTTGCAAAGCATATAAGCAAATTGATCCTTCCATCCATTCAAGCATGCGGCATCTTTTTGGGACGTGGAAAGGTGTCTTTCCTCCTCAGCCACTTCAGATAATTGAGAAGGAACTTGGCTTTGTTTCTGCTGTGAATGCTTCATCTTCAGCATTGACTACATCTAGGCCTGATTCTCAATCACAGCGCCCCCCACATAGCATTCATGTCAACCCCAAGTATTTGGAAAGACAACGACTTCAGCAATCAAGCAGGGTAAGTGGAATTGATGAACTGCCTTTAGCAATACAGTTATAGATATGTTGCCATAGCTTAGACTAAACTATCTTACATCATAAACTTTGTTTTCTATGTCCTGAATAAAAATTGCTTTTTTCCTGTTTTTCTAAGTTCCGATGCCCCATATTTCCCGTTCCTATATATAACTGTTACCAGCTTTTTCGTCTCATGTTGAGAAAAAAATATGTGCTATGGCATAGAGACTTAGATTCCTGGAAATACATTACCACAGAAGTTTTTTACTTATGCATGTACATGACTTTTGAAGGAGGATGGATGTATAGCAACACCAACAACAATGTATAAACTGTGTCCCAATAATATTCTTTTATGATGCTTCATCTGTTGAGGTAGTGTAATTGGTGTTGCCATTAAACTGATTATGTTTCTCTATCAATGTGGTTCTATCTCAAGGCAAAGGGAATACCTAATGACATGACTCTTCCTATAGCCAACTCGAGTGAAGATGTTGCAAGGCCAGGCAGGTCAGCCATTATTGGTGCTGGACGCCCATGGGAGGAAGGTTCTGTCAAAATTAATGTGAGTAAACAATTGATTCCATTCAGATTTTAACAAATTAATGCATCCCATTGCTTCTTATAAAATTGTACTTCCACTTATAAGATGTTATCTTTCAGAATATTCAACGCCCCCATAAACAATCTATGGTTGAGCTTGTTCATGAGAAGAGAATGGGTTCAACATATGGAGACTTTGAACATGGTTCTGATGTTCAAAGAAGCTCAGGCGTGGGTGTTGGAAGAAGTGGGAGGATTTCGGACCCAGGGCATGACAAGCCTTGGTATGGTACTGGCAGCAGCATCTCAGAGACAATATCCAGCCAACAAAATGGTTACAGTCTGAAGCAAGGATCCCCACAATTGGCATCAGCAAAGGCTCCTGGTTACGATTTGCATCTAGAGCCCTGTATTCAGGACATTGCTAGGAGCGACAGTGAGATGTCCCCTAGCTGGAAGAACTCAGAGGAAGAGGAGTTCATTTGGGAAATGCACTCTAGAGTGTCAGATCATGATGCAGCTAAACTTTCTAATAACTCCAGAAAAGGTTGGACTCCTGATGATACAGAGAAATTGGTAAGATTCAATTGGGAAAACCTTTTTCTTCTTAGAGTTTTGGAGCGAGAAAAGTAAATGAGCAAACTTATACTGGATTGCAAGTTGAATCAAGTTTGCAATAAAAACTTCTGTGTTGACTCTGTGTTGGCTTCAGCATTGCTGTTTTCACTCTAAAATTTTCCATGTGCAGGACTTCGAAAGGCACCTCCAAAGGCCACAAAGTGTACATGAAATTGGTTCAAGATTTGATAGAGAAAATTCCTCCGATTCATTATCTTCTGAACAGAAAGAGCAAGCTAGTAGTGGGTATCAAATGCCCTCCCCGTGGCAATTGCAGGATTCACATTCGGCGGATGGACTCTTGCATTCAGGAGCTTCTATTAGTGGTTACTCGAATGGTAATTCAGCCAGCATTAGTGGGTTGCCCACAAGTGCAGCTTCATTGACCAGGATGGCAGTAAGACCTCATACCACAAGTTCTCAAATTGCAACCTCAGGATTTGGGTTTTCAGCACATGCATCATCAGGGCCATCTGGAACCTTAGCACAATATAGGTTACCATCCCTTGAAGTGCCATTATCGTCATCATCTGCTCGGTCAGGCAGGCACCAACGCCCATCCTCACCCTCGTTTCCAGCACAGCAAATGCATCAACAATTGCCAAACTTTTCTGGGGAAGACTATACACAACCCCAGTCTCTACCTCAGTCAGAATATACAGTTCCTAAAAAAGCCAACATGGACAAATTGCTGTCTCGAAATGTTCAACGTGGCAACTTGGACACGGTGCAAATTCAGGAGGGGAAGGCTTCATCTTCTTCAGGACTTACTTCTCAACCAAGTCATCAGTATAATCAATCACGACAATCTCTGTCTAGAGAATCTGAAGCTTCTCATCAGATTCAGAAACCACACTTGCCGCCGGTCTCAGATATTAGAACTCCATCAACATCAGGAAGTAGTGCATCTGATCATTCAAGTTTGCCCACCGCAGAAGTAACAGGACTATCAAGCACTAATAGCTTGTTGGCTGCTGTTATGAAGAGTGGAATTCTTTCTAATATTGCCTCTGGTGGTCTTCCTATCAAAAGTTTTCAAGATGAAGAGAAAGTTCAACCTAAATCAAGCATCCAACCACCTATTCATAGTGTTACTCACCTGCCACAAAAAGCTAGGGCTACGGGTTCTTTAGTTTCTTTGTCTGCTCCATTGTCAAATGAGGCTAACCCCAGTATTTCTCCCAGAAAAGAGGAGCAGTGCCCTCCAGTGCTTGGTCTCCTTCCACCATCACAGGAATCAGATGCTGTGACAAAGGTCGCAAGCCCCATTTCCAATCTTTTGAGTTCATTAGTGGCCAAAGGTTTGATATCTGCTTCTAAGTCGGATACATCATCTCCTTCACCTACTGAGTCACATAACCAAACTGTTCCTGCTGCTACTGCTATACCTACTCCAGTTTCTGCAGCTCTGAACACTTCTGCTATATCTCAGTCCACTCAGAAAGAAGTTCCAGAACCTGCAGAAAAAGTCTTTGCTGCCTTACAGCAGTCTACCGCATTGGAAGTGGAAAATCTCATTGGATTGGAGTTTAAGTCAGATGTAATCCGGGAATTACATCCACCTGTGATTAGTTCACTCTTTGATGACATACAACATCAATGCATCATATGTGGCCTCCGGCTTAAACTTAAAGAGCGGCTTGCCAGACACATGGACTGGCATGCCTTAAAGAGAATAGATCCAGATTGTACAAGCAGGTTGAGTAGGGGTTGGTACGCTGATGCAGAGGATTGGATTGCAAGGACAGGGGGGGCTCCATTGGTAGTGGAATCTCCTCATTTTATAGATGAGTTTGGTGCACCAATCGACGAAGATGAGCCAATGGTTCCTGCAGATGAAGACCAATGTGTATGTGTTTTGTGTGGTGAACTTTTTGAAGATTATTATAGTCAAGAAAGGAGTAAATGGATGTTTAAAGGCGCAGTTTACTCAACATTGGGGGATGGTAAGCTAGATTCTACGAAGGAGAGTTCTAAGGTTTTCATTGTACATGTGAACTGTATATCACAAAGTTCAGTTCCTGACTTGGGATTGGAAAAAGAGTATTAAAATTGTAAGTGGCCTTATTTCATAATAGTGTCTCAATTCTAGATATCTTCCTTGTGTATTACTTCTGCATCTTTTGAAGTATCAATCCACTCTTTCATACACCCTCCTTCAAAACAGTATGCTTGGCTTCTTTTATCTTCCCTGCTTTGGCCATATTTCCTTAGTTTCACATCTGCGTCTTTCCTTTTCTGGTGGCTTTTGGATTAGTGCTTAGTGGCATGAGTTCTACTTAAGAGTATCGTTTCATTATTTGTTATGCTGGGCATATATTTTGATGAAGCCAAATATCTGGAACATAATTTTGTTGATCCATTAATGTAGTTATAGTTATTACATCTGCTCAAGCAGAAATTGTCTTTTTAATTGATTCTTTGGTTATTATTTATAACTTTATGCCATCTATCTTTAGGTTTACTGATTCATATATGCAAGGTTTTTGCCATGGTAATATGGAGATCCTCATCCATGTTGCAATTTTGTAACCTGGCAGTGGTTTCAGCACCTTTATAGGCATCTTATGATTATTTGAGTTTAGTGAGTTAATTACAGTTCTGTTCCTCTTTTGTCCTTTTGTTTCTGGTTTCTGGGTTATTTTGCATTTTGTTGAAAGTATTGCTCAACTCTTTGGGTAGGAAAAGGGTGCGTGATGCCTGAAGATCTAAAGAAGCAAGATTGCTGGTCGACATCTGTAAGCTGAGTGAGGGATCAGTCTCTTACAAAAAGAAGTTTATGGGTTTATCATGCAATTGTTGTTCTTCATCAGCGTCATGATGAGCGTAGTATCTTGTAGATTTCCCGCATGCCTTTTCTCTGTTCTGCAAAAGATTTTTATGTCAATAGAAATATAGTTCAGTACCTGACAGTTCACATCTTAACTTCCTGCACTTGTATGGTTGATTTGTGATGTGCTTTTGTTTCTGATTTTAATTTTCCGTGGCGGGTCTCCTGTCATGCCACCATTTAATACCAACAGCAGGAGAAAGGCAATGCAATCCATTTTCGCAGTTCCACAATGAGTTGTGTTTTTGTGTAAGGAGGATAAAAATGAGGTTGAATGCCCCTTTTAAATTCCTTGTTCTGTTGCTTTACTCCCTCATTAGTTTGCTTTCTATTATTATCTTTTGGGTAACTTTTATGCTGATGATAGTGCAGTGCGCCTGCAGTTTAATCGTAAAATTTGTTTTAGTGGGATGTGCTTTGCTTCCCCAACTTGTGGGAAGAACTTATTGGTCCCATGACATCTTGTTTGTGTTACTTCCGTCAAGGGGCGGATCTGTGATAGGAATTAGATTTGACTCTTCCCCCTGCATAGAAAATGGAGAGATTTTCTCCCGTTTCTTCTATTTGGTTGTTGGTACTTCACTAATATTATGGAGGACCACTGTTCGGAGGATTTTACAAATTTTCAAGCGTTCATGTAAGCCTGCCAGTTTCATCTGGCCTAAAATGGTTCTCATCACGCTAACTTGTACCTTTTGGCACCAAGTCCCCTGCCCTAAATTCAAGGCTTTTATAGATCTCGTATGTACAATTCTCACAATTGATCATCGGGGGTCCATAACTAGTACGGAAATCATTGTCCTGTAGAGCGTAAACTGCAAGACATTTTTCACGACCGTTTGGAGTTATGAATGTTGCAACGATACAAATACTTAGATGAACAGGAAGACATACCAAAAACAATCAAGGTTACATTGGCCTCAAGTTTAAGATTGGTTAATCACCTGGAGTGATGGGTGGGTTCTTAGACCCGTGCTTTCATAATTTTTGTAGTGGGGCACGTGGTAGGCAGGCATTTTATTCTTTTTTACCAAAAGAAATGCATTGTTAGTGCCGAGGCTATGATCCTGTGGATCCTTTTCAAAGCTACTTATGTTCTTCTCGATGATTGAGGATGGCATTATCAATCAACCATGTGTTTATTGTATCAAAGCTACTCTTTGTTCTTCTCCGTTGTTTCTCACAATAGTCCTAAAACATTATTCCTGGTTTATGGTCTCGTGGATTCCCTTGTTTAAATTGGCACTCGAAAAAGGAAAGCATTCACAGCTACTATATTAACAATCTGTCAACATATAATTTGATATGTGAACAGTTGTTTACTCATAATTTGATACGAAGTTCCATCTTACTTTTTTTCTTCAACTCAACTTCTCTTACAATAGATAGGAAAGAACATAATTCTTTGTTTTATATGATGGAGACCACATGTATTTAAGGGTTATGGCCCTCGGTGTAAACGTAGTCTAAGTGAGCTTCAGCTATCATCCTTCCGTGTCGGCATTCCTCATCTTTCTCGCTGCAGTAATCGCCTGAGGTCATGGTAACCTGCAAATATTATTGAGAAACAACGGACTCAATGAAAAGGCAACAAGTCTACGCGATGTGTGATAATTTTAAAGAGCGAGGAGATTGGGAACTGGACAGGCGTTCAATGATTATTTTAATCCTTTACCTTGTTAACTTCCACATTTGTGTTTCTGACTGAAACTGGCCGAGTGATTTCATTAACCTTCAATTCATTTTGACCTGTAGGAGAGTGCAAATAATCGTAAAGTTTCCAATCTTGATCTTGCAATGATGATGAAGCATGTAACAGTTTTATGCCGCCTAGAAACAAGGACAAGAAAAAGATCGTTTTCTTTACCTTGTTTTTGTACTAGGAAACGAGAAGATGTTGAAGAAATAAGCAGTGAAAGAAGGCAAAGGAAGGTTACAAACAACCGATATTCTCTGTTCATTGCTTCAGAGCTTTTTTCTTTATCTTTTCAGAGAAGGGCTGAGTTGAAAAGCTAGAACTACGAGAGAAATGAGTGCGCTGGTTGACGAAGGGTTGGTGCCTTTAGGTCAGTTGGAATAATGCGGTGAGTATAAGGGGTGGGTCCAGTCAATTCCACTTCATTATAACTATTGTAAGAGGATGACCATGAAACTGAAATCATCAGACTAGAGAATTTTATGTCGTTGTCAATGGTGGTCCATTATGATTCCACATGAAGTTGAGGGACAAATAAATGAGCACAACATACTTTGTACGCCTAAAAAGTGAAAGCGTAGAAGTAGCATCGTAAGTTTCCCAGTCCCAACTCCCACGTCAGTTTTGTTTACAAGTGTCAACAAAGTACGACCCACAGCTGTTGCGCATTCAGGTTTGTTTGCTCACTTCAATATTCAGTATTTTAGCCAATTCCTTCGACTTCCACGAATCTAAAACTCATTGCAAACTCAAAGAACAAAAAAAAGTTAAGATGCTATCACCATGTCACTTAACCTCATTGTTCCAAGTTAAGATTCAATTTAAACCACATTACGAATGATCTACTAATTGGTACCTTTATATTGAAGAGTTCCTGTGTTTATGTGAATAAGGAATGTGTTGTACTAATTGGTCCCTTTATATTGAAGAGTTCCTGCGTTTGTGTGAATAAGGAAAGGGTTGTGAATTCAAATTCTGACTTGCTATGGAATGTAGTTGGAATATGGAGAATTCCATAATCAAGAATTAGGTTAATCGATCCCTTCCAAACTAAGAAAGCCAATTATGGCAATAAAATTTTGATTGATTATAATTTTTTCGATTTTTTATTTTATCAATTTTAAATGATTTGGATCATCCCAATGTTGAAGTTTTAAATGAGTGGTATAAGGTTCAATTTATGAAATAAAATTGAGCTCTTCTACGATTCATGTGTTAATTTAAATAAAAATGTTAAGAAAATTAAATTGCTGCAAATAAAATCAATAAACTGAGAACATTTCAGGATTGAATATTCATTTTAAAAGATAACACGATTTATATGATTTAATGTTGGTGTATTTGAAAACTTAACATGCGCAGGATTAGAAATTTGATTTCATAGCATCTACAGAGTTTTGTACCTCAATGAATGAGGTAACATATACACTTCCCCAACCCATTAAACTTTGCTTAGAGAAGCAGAAAATGTGGAGCCGACGTTAAAGATGCCTGTGCTTTGAAACGGTCAAAGGACTCGCAACCAGAAACCTTTATGACCAACTGACCAAGTTGCTTTCCAGCATTATTATCTAAGGGATTAATAGAAAAGCATAGCTGATAAGAACACGAGTTGAGATGGCCGAGTTGGTCTAAGGCGCCAGATTAAGGTTCTGGTCCGAAAGGGCGTGGGTTCAAATCCCACTCTCAACAGATGGTTGTTTCGACTTCTTTAATTAATGCACAGTATTTTGAACTAATATTTATATACAATCACCTGAAAAATCAACTTATCAAAAGATTTCTTGTGACTTTTATCTTTTATGTTTTTCCCTGTAAAGCCCATCGATTTTGATTTTGCATTTTCTTCCATCTCCCTTCTTTTTACCTGTGCTTTTCTACCGCCTCTGAATTTTTGACTTCGCAAGTACTTAAAACACAGAACATTCCTTCACATGCAATCAGTTTGAAGCTTGGGAAAAATGAAGCTAGAAGCCAAAACTTATCAAGTGAAAAGATACTCGATAACACTCTTTCAACGCGCTTTGAATGGAATTCAAAAGCTGTCATCACATGCGTATTTCCACAAACATACATCATTTCATCCAGTGGTTCCACATGCCTGTTGATCTTACTCCTACCCAAGTTGAGCATTTAAATTTAGTCTAACTTTTCATTCTGTCATTAAAACAACTGGAAGACTCGATCAAACTTTAATGCCCAAGAAAATGAATCTAAAGAAATTATTAACATGAAGTTGACGTGATGGTAACTTTGTGATCTTTCGTATAAGGATTCGACTAGGCAGTGGGTAAATGTTAATCAATAATAATCATCACTTGTGCAGTTCACTATATTTGAATAGATTCAAAATTAGTTAGGATAGTTATATAATTTTGCAATATAATAATAGATAACAGAGTAACATTCTTTGTATAACTTGTCTTTTTTTTGGAGAAATGGGAAGTAACTCATTTTGTCTATTTTAAATATTATCTTTGTCATCTACTTCTTCCATTTTTTAGTTTCAAAAAGACTAAAATTATTTATGTTCAGATGTTAGCAGATGACATCATTTCCCTCTTCCTCTGTCTGCATAGAATTTTTATGTTTATAATAGATTTATTTTACACATACATTTAAACATGGCTTATAAAGTGTTAAAGTATATTGAAAATAACTTAATTGTTGAGGATTGAAATAAGAGACAAAAAAGTGTTAATTTATGTTTTTTCATGGTATTGAGTCAAAATGCATAGTTTATAACCTACTTTGGTGTGGATTTATTTGCAATATGCTTTGGTTTTTTCATGGTTTATTAAACTAAGGGAGGTCTCTATCAATGCTTAGGTGATAACAAAACATACATATTACTAATGAGTTTGTTATCTTAATGAGAAGCTTTATAAGAACAAAATGAAATCATGCATAACTCAGGAAGATACTTCGTGAATTTGATAAAAGAAGAGATGAAATTCATAACTTACAGAGCGAAGATCAAGTCGTGAACAAAAGAAGAACAAGACAAATTATGGTCTTTTTATATTTTACTATCATTTGTAATCTCACTTTATTAGTTTGGTAATCTTAAAGGTTCAATATACATAAATATTTTATATCACTTCATTGCATGAGTCTTTTCATTCATCAAGAAGCATTAAAGCTTTTGTTTTTAAGAGAAAATGCCATGATCTTTTAAACACTCCTTAGGAAACTTCTTGTGAAGCATTTTAATCATGATTACATTAAAAACTCGACTTTGAGGATTTGAAGTTATTACAATAATATTTTTGGTGGGGGGGATTGGTCAACCTATATGTGTTAGTGGTCAACTAATATAGATCAAATTTATTAAATTTGATGTTTTAAGAGTTTGTAATAATATTTGTTGATGTATTGGTCGATCAATATGCCATATTGATCAATCCAAGTTGTTAAATTCGAAACTTTGAGAGTTTATAATAATATTGGTTGATGTATTAGTCAGTCAATATGCCATATTGATGGACTAGTATCTCAACAACTAGTGAATCTACACATTCATTACATACTAGTCAACCATTATATTATATTAATTAACCAATGATCTGTAACTAACTATTGTAATTATTAATTTTTAGCTCTAATGACTAGTAAGGGTACTGAAATCATATAAATACATGTTTTCTCTTTGGTTCTTCCATCAACAAACATTTGAGTACCTTTTACATATATTTTATATGTTTTTCAATCGTTTAAACATTTATTGTTTCTTTTTGAGTGAGTAATCTTTTTTGATATTATCAAAGTGATAAAGTGAGCTGCTTTAATTTGTAACTTTAACTGGGATTCTTGTTTATTGTATTTGGGAGTATTCTACACGGTATTAATGCATACCAAATACACCACTAAATAAAGCCTAACTCTGCATAACTAAATTTTGTAGTAGCAATAAGAAAAGATCATTTTTATAGAGAGCGCTTGACTGACTTTTGTAATGAGCAAATTAGTGTAATAGGATTGGGGGGAGGGTTTGAATGAATTCAATTGATGTAATAAAATAAAATAAAACTATGGAAGACAAATTAAAATCACGCGATATAAAATTGTAAGAAATAATCAATGGATTTAAGTCCAGTCTTGGTTCAATCTCAATCTTAATCTCAATCTCAATCTCAACCTTCAAATGAATGTGTATACTTAATTGTAACATTGTTCTTGCACCTCTCTTTGAAACTATTAACCACAGATTAATAACAAGCTCTGTTAATCCTAGTTTTCCTTTAGAATGTAACTAATTAAATAAATTTTTAAATTAGGTTTAGCTGGTAAATAACCTAGAACAAAATCTTTAGATTTAATGTGATAACCGTATTAAGGATTGAGAAAACATGTTAACCAACCTCGATATCCACTTTGAATTGGAAGGAAGAAGATTAACTACTCATAACTATTCAAAAAGTTCCAATCTCTCTATATTTTATATGTATTTTGATTGGCATCTTAATTGTCCTTTATACCTTAAAATTATGTCTACATGATTATACATAGTCAACTACATAGGTGTGTAAGTCATCGTGTATGTTAATTTTCCAGAAATCATGAAGTTACACGTTTATATTTGGATACGCAGGTAAGATACACAATTATATAACTCACTTACACTGTCGTGTAGGTCTACAGATAGGTGTGTAGGTCACAAACGTGGTTGAAACAACATCTTTAAGTTTGTGCACATTTTCAGTGACTTACATGATCTTATACATAATCGTGTAAGTCTCATACACAAGTATGTAAGTCATAATGACTCCAAATCTTCCATTTTTTATCTCATTTTTACCCTAATTCATCTCCTTTTTACTCCAAGAAGGTAAATGAGACTGAACATTAGTAGAACTGCACCGAGGATGCGAATTTAGCATATTTTGGTTAATTTTCCTCCAACTTATACCTAAACTAAAATATGAATCAAAATGAGTATCTCAGATGCAACACAAACATTAATCACTAATCATTAAAGAATAAATAGATATAATCATTCAAACACTTATCAAGTTCTCCCACAGTTAGCTTTTGGTAGTCTTAAAGCAAAACTAAAGATCAAAATTAAAAACAAAACACTTCCTTTTAGAGACAGTCATATGAAAAGAGGAATAACTTTCAAAACTTATAGAAAGAATTAAACATTCAATTTTTTTTACTCGTAATCAATTACAACTATTCCCTTAAAAAATTGAGCATTTTAGGTGTATATTTTGACAAGTTATTTTAAAAGTAAGATCAATTTATAGGTATGCTCAAACACCTTTCATGATCAAGACATTCTACGACTTTGCATATCTTTTTAGTTCTGCATAACTAAAGGTTCACAAGAATACATGAATCAAAGGAATTCTCAAAGTTGTAATGGGGATAAAGATTAAGGTAAGAAATAGTTAGGTGATGTAGTTCAAAAGCCATCAAAATTAGTAAGTAGGAAAAACACTCAATAGAGAATCGAGTGCCAAAATTAACATCTAATTAAGTCTAGGTACCTTCAACTATAATAAGTAAAAGAAAAACTCTATGGGAGAATTATCAAAGGTACAAAGTGATTAAATTTCATGTTCTTATAATCTATGCATGCATGCATCTAAGTTTCTGGA
>JAOQMP010000004.1:31824316-31842884 GCA_027563575.1 Erythroxylum pedicellare | reverse complement strand
ATCGAATGATAAATATACTTTTATAGGAGTTTGTTATACATTGAAATAAACAACTACAACCTACTGATATATATACAATACTTAATTCATTAACTTCATAAAAATATTAAGTGCATTAGTAAGACCAAATGACATAGTTAATTATTCATATAATCTAAATTAAATTTATTGTTTCAAATTATACAAGCAATTGTCCTAATTGTAGTAATTATACAAATTAAAAAAGTAATTTTCATGATAAAACCAATAATCAAAGTCTTAATATATGTGATGTAATGAATAAATACTCTCTATTGCCTCCCAAGACTCTTAACAACTCTCTATTATTCCTAAGATCACTCCCATAATTCATATGTAATCTATTCATACTTAAAATAACCTAAAACATTCATTATAAACAAAAACTAACCATTTAATGGCTAGGACAGTAGCATTGGTCAATTAATTTTATTACAAACTTGTGGTACATGTTATTAAAAGATTAATATGCATAAAGGAATACAGTGTATTGAATCTTGAATCATTCAAAAAATTCACAAAATTTAATATATTATGAAATATTAACAAAGACATAAATACTAGTAAACAAAATATGATTTATAATCTAAGTAGAAAGAGGAGAAGCCAACAATCTTAGGAAGCTTAGTCTATCACCTTATAATTATCCTACATAAACAAATTCAATTATGAAAAACCAAGAACATGAATTTAAAATACTAAGTAACTTTCAGAAGGAAGAATGAGCCCAGGTGTGATCTCAAATGTTCCTAAGTTTAGATTTGAAATTAAATTGAAATGTATCATTACTTAAAAGTATATTGTAATTTATCACACAATAATGGTAAAATGCAGACAAGTATAGTTTACTTGCATAACATAAAATATGCATGAAACTTTCACTAAGTGTTGTTGTTATTGTTGTTGTTGTTCGTTTATGTAAGATTAATTTTAATTCATATGTTTGGTAACTGTTAGTATGATTTTAACCTAAATATAGATGGAGTAACTAACTTATAACAATAATATAAATATGACCTTTATTTTGGGTTTCAATTCAAACATTGGGAAACTCAATTCATAACACTAAGTAGGAAATATTTTAAAATGAAAATTTAAATTTAAAATAAAAATTAATAATCACTTTTACAATTAAGTTTTCAATTTGGCTACAAGTTATTTAATGAATAAAGATTGCATAATTGTATAGCTTGGAACCTAACAGGAGATCATCATTAGAGAAACAAAATTTTTGGCAACAATTCCTTTATTCGCTTGTGGTGGTAATCTTACCTTTATGTGTGTCACATTGACTTTACTATTTGTCATATCATCTTTGTGATAATACTAGGAAATATTATGTTCTTGGTTACTCTTTAACATGAAGTCATTCAAAATGAAAGGGCTTGCTTACTTTGCTTTTTAGAAATTAATATTAGATTTCTATTTATTGCCCATATTTCTCCTTGTCTTCTTCGTAAATCTTATTATGTTACAACCCAATCTAATATTGGGATATGCTTTTCTTACTTGTTGTGAGTGATGAAAGTCCATCCTTCTTCCAACTATCATCTTGTAGCTTTTTAACATTAAAGACTTGAGGAGTTTCAATTAGTTTGTTGCACTTAATTAACCTATATATTATCTCTATAATATCAAATGATCTTAATGCCATAGTTGAAGTCACATAAATGGATGCCATTTTTTACTCTATAATGATTTTCAAATTGAATGTTATAGCTTCATTCTTAAAGGAAACTACTCCATTTCTTTATAACTCCATAATTTTGTCCTTAAAGACAAAGCATTGTTTAATAAAATGAATGACCAATCGATAATATTTGTAGTACTTTGGATCATCCACCTCATTTGCCTCTTCTTTTGTTTCATCTAAGGAAAATCAATAAGTTTAGCTTCTAAAAGGTTGTCTAATATCTCTCTGTCCTTTAATGAAATATTTCTTCCTCCTTTTTCACTAAAGTTGTTACCATTATTTCTTGCTTCGCTTTACCTTTTAGAGTGGACTTAAACAAAGCCTTGTTTATTATCATGACTTGTTTATTTTCATTTAGAGAAGGCTTGTGCCCTTTGTGCCCTTTTTTCTTTACTCTTCTTAGGCTCTTGAATTGGTAACATTTTTTGACTAACTATAATAATATTAACTCTATATTATGTCCATGAATTGCTAAGTCTTTAAAATCTTAAGTCTTATTCCTTTTAAGATGTAGTAAAATCCCTAATGCGTGCCTTGAATGCATATAAATGAAGCAATCCCCTATGGGCAATAGCTAATTATATTATGTACAAAATCATCATACATTTTAATACACAAAATCATATTATGTAAAAAAAATATGATTTTGTAATCATCTTTGCTTTTCACTTGACTTATAAAAACTTTAAACAAATTTTAAAAAATTTTGTAATCATTTTTTATTTTCACTTAACTTATAAAAACTTAATAATTTCTTTCTAAAGTATATGTATTTCCATTTAAACTTTGCTAATTTGGATTTCGTTCTCTTATCACTAATAATAAGTAGTTGCTACCTTCACAATACAATAAGTAGGATTAGTCTATCATCATTATCATGACATATGGGTAATAAAGAAAGCATAATGCATTATAAAAATATAATCTATAACATTTTTACCTCAACCGATGATTAAACCAATACCTTAACCTAGTTCCCAACAAAAAACCAATGATTACCTATGCAATCAAACTAGAAATAAAAACCTATACAATCAAAGTAGTAAACAAAACCTAACGACGTTGTTAAAAAATTAAAGATGGAACATTTACCTCAACTGATGATTAAACGAAGACGATGATGATGGCACACGATGGTAGAAGATAAACGCAGAGAAGGAAAGACAACAAGGAAACCAAAACACGCACGATGGTAGACGAAGAACTATGAATGACAATGACAAAAAGGAACCAGTGATGATGAGAAGAAAATGAAGAAAATAGAGAGGAGAAAATGAGGATGGAAGGTGTCATTTTCGTTTTATTAAAAATGTTGAAGCTGAAGATAAAGATGTTTAGGTTTTAATTTTACCAATGAAATATAGTCTTGTCAGTGAACCCTGATGCTTGTTTATGCCGTCAATCATTCCTGTCTAATTTACAGATGGATATTGCTCTTTTGTCACTATATTTTGTCAGAAAAATTGCCCTAAGATAATTTCCCTTCACCTTTACTGACGAATATTTTGTTCATCGCAAAATGCAATTTTTTCTGACAATGATACTGCAAAAATTGATTTTCTATCACTAATTGACTACAGTATTTTTATTGTCGGTATTTTTCCATCAGTAATTTGTAATTTTTTGTATTGGTTATTCCTTTTGTTTTATCTTCGATAAGAGCATAACTCATCTTATATTACATGGCCACCACATTTTCTAATTAATGTAAATGTGTTCAGGATAGTATTGTAATTTAATAATTTAATGTTTTAAAAATATTACATAGCTCAACTTCGTAATAATTAAAAAAAGGTAAAAACTCAAATACTTAATTAACACTTCTCTTATCCATATTGTAAAATAGTACCTTTTAGCTTTTCATTAAAAATAGTTAATATTGTAAATATTACTAATTCATCTTACAAATACCACAATTTTATTAAAAAATCTTATAACTTTATAAAAAATTTAATCAATTGTTAAGGAAATTACTATTATAATATAAAAATATCACTATATTTATGTAAAAAATGGCTTAATTCAATAATCTAAATACCTCCTGCCTATATTGCTAATATCACAATCTTAAAAAATTAAAACTTATAATTCTATAAAAAATATCGCCACTCTATTAAAAGAATATTATTAATCTTTACAAAAATAACACAACTATACAAAAAATATTATCACTTAAAAAAATCATATACTCAATACTGTAGAAATTACCAATTCATATTACAAATAACACAATCCTATAAAATATACTACCACTTTATAAAAAAATACCACCTCTTTTTATAAAGCTATCATTACCTTACATAAAACACTTACCACTTATATATGAAAAAATTAGTGCTCTTTACAAAGCATACCATCACTACATGAAAAAAAAAAAACCAAAATTCTATACTATAAAAATCACTAATTCATATTGAAAATATCATATGTCTATTAAAAGAATACCACCATCCTATTAAGAAAATACCACATGTCTGTTAAAAATAACTTGAATTTACTATTTTTTATTATCTAAATTACTCTGAGTTGATATGTTTTATTTTATGTTTTTGGTAATCTTGGAAGTGTTTTAGAAGAAAAATCTAGCAAGAAGCACATGTTTTGATGAACACAACCTATCACACAATTGTAGTGTAGGGTGTATCCCTCTATGAAGCCAAATAAATAACTAGAAGATTAAACACAGTAGTCACACGATCATACTAGAAGTCATGTTCCTTTATGCGAATATGAAGTGAAGACATAATGATAAGTGCTAGTTACATTACATTTTGAGCATAATTTAGGGTGTATTTTGCTTGTGTTTTGATAATTTTATAATATTTGGTACTTAATATAGATTGTACTTTATTTTTCGACCTTATTCTAGTCCTCCAATATAGAAAGAATGAATTAGGCAAGTTGGAGGCAAGATAGAGAAGTTTTGACATGGTTTTTTAGGATCACAACATTAACATAAGCTAGTATTCAATAATATAACAACAATGTAGTACCATGTCTTACTTGTGATCTAAGCTAAACTATTTTGCTTCTTTCTAGAGTTGGCCATATGAACAAACACGCCTAAATTAGGGACTTGTGTTTACTATCATGGTATGTACATGGACCTGTATTCCCAAATGAACCCTTAAATGCATAAAAAAGGAGTTCCTAAGTAGATACAATTTAAACATGATACCTATGTTAATGGCAATTTTTTTCCTAAAAAATTCTAAATATAGATGTTAAGTAACTCGATTAGGTAACAAAAACTCATATTGGTTCCATGTTAATGTTAAAATTTATGAAAATTCTACAGGTTTGTGCTATAAAAGGATAAAGAGGGCCAAGAATCAAGGGAGAAGAAAAGGAGAGTCAAATTAGAGCTTTTTGGGATAATAAAAGGAGATTTCAAGATATATAAGAATAAGTTCTTGTATTTTATTTTATTTCCTCTTTATTATTGATTTTCTTATTTCTAGTATGAAATAAATCTCTAGTTAGGATTAGGGATATAACTTATATCGGATGTTTTAATTAATAATTAATAATTAGTTATTGCTTGAGTTAAATTTATTCTATCTTATCTTAATTCTTGAATTTATATTTAACCATCATTGATCTAATTTTGAGTATTGTATGAATGACTAAATAGAGAAGTATAATCTATACATTAAGAGAATAAACACTCTCAATCTAGAGAGAAAGTTATCATAAACTATTATATTAACTAATAGATGAATTATTCTCAATGAATTTAATTAAGTTAAATTGTACATTTGAGAGATATCAATTGCTTAATTAGATATACCTGTGTATGTTGATAAAAGACAAAGATATCTCAGGTTAATTATTACTCAACCTTAATATTAAATCTTGCTAGAAAATTCCTTACAAGTAAACCATAAAACCCTAACTTTTATTATATTAATTCCTTTTTGATAGTTAATTATTTTGTTTTAGTTAGCTAAGTAATTTGGAGTCCTCATGGGAATGATAACCTGGAGTACTCTAGATTTAACTTACCATATTCAATTACATGCACTTGCATATTTGAGTAATCCCTAGAAACATCCTCTTTACCGGTTAAGGGTAAACTTATGTATTATTGGAACCTCACGTATCAGCAAGATTTTCAACGTGTTATTGTTGTTTTCATTTTTATTGTTGGGAACTATTTTAATTTCTATTTTATTCATTTTATCTTTATTTTAATTTTATCATTCATCATTTTTAGGTAGTTGATGTAAGATAAGAGATTTTGAATTATGAACTTGGATAATCTACTTGTTATTGACCTTAAAATTGAGTGGTTATGTAAATGAAACAATTTTAGGAAGAAAAAAAGAGATGGATGCAAATAAGATAAAAGCTAGAAACATTAACATCGATGGTGAGAATAATATTATTGTTGGTGACAGGAGAAGTAGCCCACTAGAACTCATATAGGGGGCATTCAAATGCTTGTTATTAATGCTAGTCCCTTATATATTAGATTAAGTCAAAGGATAAGGAATTATGAGCTAAAACAAGTCTATCTCTACTTATTACTAACTTTTATTGGATTACCTTGGGAAGACACAAAGACCCTTATCGTAGAATTATATTTTGCTATCCAAAAACTTAAATTGAATGGTCTTACTAAATATGAATTGTCGATGAAATGTTTCCTTTACTATAAGAGAGATCAAGAAAAGACCTGACTGCTTTTGATTGAGGAAGATTCATTTGAGGAATAAGATCAAGTATATGATGATTTTATGCTGCAATTCTTCCCTCTATATGAGACCACTAATTTTATGATCAAAATTTAGGGTTTTACATAAAAAGAGGGTGAAGTCTTCCATAAAGTTTGGGAGATATATAGATCAATACTTATCTGACGTCCACACCATCAATATTCTCTATAGTTATTTATGTAATTTTTCTAAGGTCTTACTCTCATATGTTAGATCTTTTATGAAATGTTGCAAGAGATACAATATCTTTAAAAACTACTAAAGAAATCAAGGAAATTATTAAAAACTTGGCTAAAAACTAGTTAAGTAAGGTTATAAAAGAAAAATCAAAAGCTTCTGTTTATAAAGTTTAAGAATCTTCACTCTTGGCAGAGCAAGTTGTAGATATTTTTGAACAAATAAATATATTGATGAATTGAGACATTGTGTGTATGAGCATCCTTCCTATATACACATGAATTACTTTAAATTATTATGAAGATTCAAACTACATGGCTACTTATAGAGGAAAATCAGTTGTTAAGAATGATTCTTTCTTTAAGACTTATAACCCTGAAGGGAAAAGTCACTTAAATTTCTTTTATAAGGAGTAATGAGTTGGAGTAGGAAGATATAATACAACCTAGATTCCAACAAATAACTCAATTTCAACAACTACCATTTTCACATGATAAGGGGATGAAGAGATGCTTAAGCAATATATGTCTATCTTTAAAGAACAATTAGGTAATCTGAAGAAACTTGAGTCTCATATGTGCTAACTTGATAAGATGTTACATGATTTAATCTATTTGCAAGTGTACAAAAATGATTGTTGCAAGTTACTAAAGATATAGTATTCTAACATATCGATCCCATTAGGACTATACTAATATTTTGATTATCTAAATAATAATAACAAAATAAATAAAATTAAGAAAGAATAATTAACTTGTTAAACTAACAAAAACAAGATAATTGACCTAGTAAAAAAAATCAACAAGATAAACGTTAAGGCTTTAGGGTTCACTTATATAAAACTCTTAATTATTATATAAAATTCACTCTTATGATTGAAAAAATAATTAACCAAATGTATTTATGCTTTTTCTTGAGGCACACATGTATAGTTAACTATGTAATTGTCACCTCCAAATGCACAATTCAACTAATCAAATTTATTAATCCTAGTTAATCTATTTAATTATTACAATAGTCTAAGAAATCTCTTTATCTATAATTAAAGTGTTTATTCTCTTAATGCATAGATCATATCACCTCTCAGGCATTTATATAATCCATGGGAATGATTTTGTGATAATTGGTCACAAATTTAACAATTAAGATCAAATAGAATAAATTGAAGTTTGTAATAACCACTCATGAACTGATGATTGAAATACTTCTTTTTAGCTACTAAATATCATAGAAACTAAACAAGAATAAACAAATCCTAACATAAAGTAAAGAAGAGAAAGGAAGAATTAGACGAGCTGTCATAATATTCCTCCAATCTTGCTCCAAATCCCTCCTTGATCTTAAGAAACCTTAAAAATGTTAACTTAGTGATAAAGGAGGTTATCACTAGCTAACAAAAAAACCCTTAAGAAACGTATTTGTAAGATAAGGTTACATAAAAGAGTTCTAAGGTGATTGTAATTTCGTGCATTCTCAATAAATCATTATTATGACACTTATTACACTTTCAAAATGATGCCAATTTTGTTTTAAAACTTCAACTATACAAATATGATGAGTGTTGTGCCATTCAACTTTATATATAGCATATGTTTGTTTTTGGACAAGAAATATGTTCAACAGAGGTCTTATATGGACCTATGTTGGTACCTTGTTACCCACTTCTCCACTTTACCTCAATTTTTTTTTTACTTTTTTAAGCTTAAATTGATATGCCTTATATAAATTTGTTGCCTATCATGTTAGCTTCCTAATGACTTTAATTTCTCTTAGATTAGACAACTTCAAAGAAATGTATACTCTAACCTAAGATTTTTAATTAATACTATCACCTAAAGACAATGAATTAAACATAGAAAAACATCATATAATTTCATATAAAACATATTATAAATATGCTAAATTATAACTAATTTAACCCCTAATAAATTGTAAAATATATTCCAATCAAATTCCCCTATATTTAAATTTTTGCTTATCCTCAAGCAATTAAAAATAAATAACCATAACCATTTAGACTAAAATAACTAAATAATAATCAATTCCACTTTGTGGGCATATAATGTCATTTAGCAATTAAGATAAGGTGTCCCTAGTAGAGGGGTTATAGTCTTTTGGGAATTTATTAGAATGATACCTATAAATATCTATTTACACACATTAGTTAACTTAACAATTAATAACATAAGATATACAAATTCTAGCCTTTAATTGAATTGTAGAACTTATAATATCTTTTAAACAGATCATTATACAAACAAAGCAATGCAAAAACTGTTCTACCTACTCCATCAAGTTTAAATACTTTATTTGACAATTTTCTTTTAAGGTATCATTCACTCATATAAGTATTTGAAATTTGGGAAAGGTACCCTCATCTTTTTCTCATGAAAATTAACCTAGCTTAAGATTGGAAATCATCTAATCTCCACTACATCAATAGATATATATATAAGAAAAAAACCAAAAGATCTTGAACAAGGTTATAATGAGGCCAAAAAGATAAGTAGATTAATAAAGAAAGATAATAGGAAAAACAATACATTTTCACAAATTGTAAAGCAAGTAAATCAAAATTTTGATTAAAAAAACTCTGCTAACTCTTCAAACTATGCAAAAACTACACTTCCTTAATTCTTTTCAATTTTAAGAAACACGTCAATCAATTTTTAACATTCTCTTTTCTTTTTCTTTCTTTTCGTCTTTTTCATTTTTTCTCTTTTGGCATGAACTTCAATTTTACATTGTCTTTTCTTCCATGTCACCATCTCTCTCACACTTATTTCTTTGTATACCATACCTAACCATCATATCAAATTGCAAGAAAAAGCTCTACTAATCATAAATTAGGACGTAATTACTTGTTTTTTCTTTTAAGATCAAGTTTTTTTGAAAAGGGTTACAAAGACAAAATTAAAATTTTATTATATGCTCAAAAGGGCTCATTAATAGATTAATATACAAAATATAGGCACTTTAGCTCAAATATTAATCCTAACTGTCTTTATGATTTTAACACGTGTACATATCTTACATGTAATCCCAAAAAGATGAAATTAAAGTTTTATAAATTCAAAATGTTAGAAGATATTGATATTTGAAAGAAACGATAATTCATAAAAGCTCAATTTCTTATAGGATCCTTTAAGTCAAATTAAAGTATTATTACTTAATAGATTTGATTTCTTAGTATTCGTAAAGTCAAGTTTACATAGCAACTACTTATTCATATAAGACATTTAACCTTTAAAAACCAATCTCAATATAGAATTATGCGTAAAATTACATTATCATCTTAAAGTAACAAATGAGTTCCTATATATAAAAAAAGGAAAACTAAATAGAAAAGGTTTAAACCTAAAACATATAAAACATACAAACTAAAAAAAAATCAAATTCTCATATATTCACATCCACACTTAAACATGACATTATCCTCACTGTCAAATAAATAAGATAATAAAAGCAAGTACAAGAGACAATGGAGGAAGATGAAACTATTATAAATCCATGACAAGTTTGGTGGGGTAAAATTCTATAAATTCCAAAAAAAAACTACTTACTAAAGAAATAAAAATATTAGCAAATAACTATCACTAATAAATCAAAATGAAAGAAAACAAAAGTTAGAATGTTGGGGCACCTCCTAATAAACACTTCTTTAGAAGTCCTTTATTTGGATTTCTTATTCATGTCAATCATCTTGAATCCATAATTAAAGATTATATCCACTCTTCTTTAGGGTATAAAGCTCAAAAGCTCCCTCATGTTTCATTGGGATTAGATTCATTAATTCCCCTTCTTCTATTTGCTAGATGTAGGAGCCCTTTTCATTTAAATTAACTACTGATAACTCCTTAAACTTCTTCTTGTTTAAAAAGAGACAATTTAAGTATTATGTATTCTTCAACATCTTAAAAAAAGCAAAGTTGTCTTACCTTTCATTCATTCCAAGCTTGATCAGAATGGAATTGGTGGCATGTAAGGTGTCATTATCGGTCTTGATGTTTATTAATCCAGAATGACTCTTATTAAATATGAGAATGAAGTTAGTTTATTCTTGACCAACTTGTCTTTTAAATCAAGACTATGATTGGGATCAAATGGAGATGAGACTATTATCAATTTAGTTTTTTTCATCACTTTCTCTGCTTAATCCTTATGTTTATCTAACCTTTATACTTCCTTCTCTTTAGCATCTTGAACATCAAATGTTTTGTCACTCCTAAATGCAATGATTAATATTTGATCTCTTAAATTCATCTTTATGTTACTGGGAAGTGTACCTTGACCTCTTTTACCTCATCTTAGCTATTTAGATCAATTGAATCTCCAAATTGTTAATGGATGCATATTTAAATTGCACCATTTATTCCAATTTACCTGATCTTACGTTGATAGAGAATATGCACTATTAGAATATCTCAAGCATCATCTATGTTTGCAACAATTGTAGCCACTGAAGTTAAGGTCTATATTGGAACTTAGGTGATTCGATTGGTAATTCCCCTAGTGGTAACTATATAATTATCCTCTTCATACTAAAATGAGGTAAGCTCCATGTTTATGCTTGCATGAGAAGGATGCCCTTACATGCCATCATGATAGCATGTCCCCTATTACTCAAGTCATAGTTAAACCATATTTGCACCTAATTTAAAAGATGCAATATAGATGATAGCTAAATTATAAACAAGTAGATAAGGATAAATGTGAAATAAAGCTAAGATTAATAAGATAGTAATTAAACAGTCCCTTATAATAATGCTAAAAACTTGATCTAATTTATCTATAAATGTATATAATAGATTGTAACAAGTTATTGAAATTATAATAGTCTCGGGTATCAATCCCACAAAGATTATACTATTTTGTTTATTAATCCTAACTAAATAATAACATTAAATAAAATAAGATTTAGGTAAAATAATTAAGTGACTAAACTAATTAAAAAAATGATAGTCGAGCTAATGAAAAGAAATCAATAAGATAAACGTTAAGCATTTAGGTTCACTTATGCAAATCTAAAATCATCATGTAATGTCCATTATCATGGTTGAAATAACAATTAACATAATTTGTCTATTCCCTATATTGAGGAACAAATGTATATTTAACTAGGTAATTACTACCTTTAGTTGCACAATTTAACCTAATCAAACTCATTAAGTATACTCCCTTATAAAGAACTATAATAACAGTGTTTATAAGATTGGGTTACATAAAAGAATTCTAAAATGATTAAACTTATAATTCTATGCATCTTCAAGTTCCAAATCATGAGTTTAGTGTTTTTTACACTTTCAGGCCTATGTTAGTTTAGCTTTAAAAATTTACAGATGTTAATATAATGAGTTTGATGCTAGTTGCATTTTATGTTTAGTGTTAGTTTAGTTTAGATGAACAATCCATATTAGTGATAACAGATTAAGCGACCCTCATACCCTTAATGCTAGTATATAAAAGTCAAGTCCTCGTATCGATATCTTTCTACGGGACTTACAAGTGATTCTACACCTAAGGTCTGGACACCGACGAGGTCATCACTTAGGATAATGATACTCTTGTTGACTGTAGTCCGGACTCACCACAAATAAAAATCGAGCTAATACCAAAAATTGGTGGGTGGCACATTAGTTTAGCCAATTAGTAGTGACACACATGATTATTTTGGCTTATTATGATATTTATTTTCTAACGATATTTGATTTATATATGTGATGTCCTTTTGCTTATGTGTACTGGAGCTAGAACTTATGTTCACCCAATGAGTGATTAATAGGCTAGGCCTATATGGTTCCTAACTAGTATACATTGAGTCATAGGCTAAGCGTATATGGTTCCTAACCAGTATACATTGAGTCATAGGCTAGGCCTATGTGGTTTTATGTGATATACATTCATCTCATAGGTTATTTATATCGTCTTGGTGTGTCTCAAGTTCTATTTGCGATATATGTTTTTTCCTGCTCATTAAGTATAGAGTGTACTCACTCCCTCTACCTTGCAACCATACAGGTTAACTTAGTGAGCTTAAAGCTCTGAGTGGATCATGCGGTCTTTTGACATTTTTGGGGTATTACCATACGTGCGTAGTTTCTATTTTGTACTTTAGTTGCATAGTGGCTCATGAATTGTTTTACTATTTTTATTAGATTGGATATGTTGGTATGCTTTATGATTATATAAATTTAACTATTGACTGTTTGTTGTTGTAAAAGACTTTATGTATGAACTTTTGATACTGTTGTTGAGATTGCTTTGAGTGGATTTTAAAGTCCTGAAGTTATGGTAAAATTTTTGGATGTGAATATAACAGTTAGCCTTGCATAGTCAGATTAAGGATACCGTAAGTGTCCTTAGCTCGTGTATGCGACGGTTGTCATGGGCCCGATATGATACCGGGTCGTGACATGTTATACCATGTTAATTATAATTATTTATGACGTTTCTAATCCATATTATTGTATATAATATTTAGATTTTTTGTTGTTAATTTATTATACAAAAATATAATACAAAAATAATAGAAACTTATAAGCATTGTATATAAAAAATAAAATATCATTAAATTTGATCATGTACAAGATTTTAATTACAACTTAAAAATACTTATATACAAAATAAAAAATAAAAATATTAGTTTAATCACTCAGACTCGTTTTCATTTTCACTGCTTACATAATCCAAACTAAGTAATTTTCTTGGGTACTTTTCATGCTTGGCCAACTTTTTTAAGCGACTTGTTTTCCTCTTTAAGATGTTAAACGTATGCTGGTCATGATGAGGATGAAGCACTTAGTTTAGGGCTAAACCCAAGACCTTTGATATACCTGGATCGTGTACCAAGCACCTTGTTGCAAATGTATTCTATATTTGACTCATTTTTGTTAGATATTGATATTTGCAGCAACTCTTGCTTCTTATTCTAAAATTTAAAAAACAAAATCAATATTAAATGCAAATATTATTAGTTAGTACTACACAAATAAATAAACTTAAATTTTAAACAAATTTTTATACTTACATAATTATTGTGTGTTTCTTTAGACATCAACCTTTGACCTTCGTTATAGTGAGTAAGCTTTATGATATTATTTGATCTTTACCACAATGTTTTATGCTTAATTTATGCATTTTAATTGCTATTTATCCATTGTAACAACTTTTCTTTAGCATTTTAATTTTGATTTTAACTAATTTCATAATATTTTTTAATATGATTACTAATCAATCAATGAAATTGTTTTATTCACAATTCAGTCTATGTCATTTCTATCTACAATAATTCAACAACATTACCAAACAAGTCCCATAGATGCCAATATGAATATTAATTTATTAATCATTTTAAAATATGAATGTAATACACATTGTTCCCTTTAAAATAGCATATTCCTCGTTTAAAAGGCCCAATAAATTTTTTGTGAGTATTTTAACTTATGGTTATAATATACATAATATGCATTCAATTCAAATCCAAAATACTACTGATTTATCATAAACAATTCAAACAAAAGTAAAAAAAAAAATTAACAGAACTCTCATCGAACATGTTATTGGCAGTACTCAAACAAACTTCCAAACTTCCTAATCCATATTCAACTTCAATATACCCATTCTAGGTGCATTACCCGTCTCACCATCTTTATTATTATGATAACACACATTCACCATCAACCAAACCACAACATGCATGGAAAGATCACAAAACCTAGCAGAAAAAAAACACCCAAATACAACAATGTCACTATTACCAGCAAACTAAAGGGAAGAGGATGAACCACTTACATCAACCGATGATTAACAAAGACAATGATGAAGATGAACAAATAAAGAAGACGATGACAGTGATGGAAGAAGAAAAACAGAGAGGAAGATCATAATGAAGAAGACGACCAAGCAGGGAAGGCTTCATTTTTCGGTTTAAAATGAAACAAAAATGATGTAGTTTGTTATTGAGCAAACGACATCATTCTTGTGTAATTTTTTAAAATATTGCAACATTTGGAAATGATTTCAGAAAATGTTGCCAAATGTTAAACAATTGGCGATATTTTTTTATAATCGTCGCCAATTAGACCGCCCTTTAATGATGATCTCATGGAATTGTCGCTAAAGGGATTTCTCTGGCGACGAATTAATAAAATCATTGCTAAAGGAAGTTTTTGGCAATGATTATGTAAATTGTTACCAATTCTTTTCACATATTTTTTGATTATTTATATTTATCATATTTTTGTAATATATGATTTCTAAAAAAAGTATAAATTTTATATATAATGGTGAATTGTGTTCTGTGTTGGTTATGTATGGGTTGACTTTTTTTTCATCTTTTATGCTTGTTGAAGGAAAAATTGCTAATTGTTTGATGAAAGGTCTGATAAAAGTATTTAACTTTTGTAGGGGATGTTTACATACTTCGTTCGTTTTTTAATTCCATCACATTAGCTCTCTCCATATCTGAGGAGGGGCTTCGAGGCCTAACTTTTTTTTTTTAGAATAGTGACTTTAGAGGAAAGTACACCTAATTATGCATCCCCTAAACATAACACATACACATATAACATTCTCAAATTTGAAGTGGTCTTAGTTAATAGATCACAAAATTAACATTGCTAGAATGATGGAACATTCAGATAAGAAGTCTTCTATTGACTTTTCAGAATAAAATTGTTTACATAAATTCATCACAGAATGTCCACGTGGAGATTATTTTTTGATGACAAAAATGAGCTCTGATGGGAAGAAAGTGGCAAAATTTTCCCTGATGAAGAACATATCGATGCACAACAAATCTCCTCACCAAAGTTTAATCACCCTTTGCCTTCAATTGTCATCCTTCTTCTTTAAGGTTTTTAGTATTATCCAAATTAGCTCTCTTTCTTTATTATATGTATCTCATTTTCTGTTAGAAAGCTATTAGATGAATGTTTGTTGGGTCCCGTATTCAAAACCCAACTCTTGCTCAAATAACATAAATGTTGGGCACTGTTTTGCCCCAACTCTTACAAAATCATAATCACTGAACTTATTCCAATGAGGTTTCCTTAACCGTCATCGAATCCTCTTCTTGTTTTGATACCATAACTGTGTTGGACCCCGATTTCGGAGCCCAACATTCCTTATCATAAGACGTGTGCTTGTGCTTGTTATCATGCAAGGTTATTCCCATTAACCCTCATTATTCATCCTTGGTTAATCCTTATTTCTAATACCGTAGTGTCGGGCCTTATCTTTCAAACCTTTCTTCTACTGAAGCAAAATTTTCTATGCTAAACTTTCATCTAGATATTGAGCATCTTAGAGGTTGGGCTAAAATTCTATTCCTCCAGATTGTTTGATAGCTCTATGTCTCTAGTTTATCTAGATATAGGATTTACCTCATTTGGAGGTCGGATAATGAAGTTATGGCTGAAAGAATCAAACAAGGTTTTTACCTCAATCATATTGCACCTATCTTGGGACAAAAGACATAACTTGTTCTAGGGTTTTCAAATCAAGATCATTTTAGGAGGGTTCGAAAGAGGACTTTAAGATCTGCAACTGTCAAACAGACCTTGATGACAAATTCTATCGTCTGAAGGGTTAAAAATGGAGCAGACGATAGCATCAAATGAATAGTGTATAGAAGAAGAAGTTTAGGTCACAGAAGTAGAAAGTAGACGAAGCAAAAAGCAGACGAAGTAGAAAGCAGACGAAGCAAAGCAGACGAAGCAAAAAGGGCAGACAAAACAAAAGACAAACAAATCAGAAAGCAGACGAAGTAGAAAGCAGACGAAGCGAAAAGCAGACGAAGCAAAAAGGATAGACGAAGCCAAAGAGCAGACGAAACAAAACACAGACGAATAAGAAAGTAGATGAAGCGAAAAGCAGACGAAGCAAAGCAGATGAAAGAAAGCAGATGAAGAAAAAGGGCAGATGAAGACAAATAGCAGACAAAACAAAAGACATACAAATCAGAAAGCAAATAAAGCATGAAAGCAGACGAAGCGAAAAGTAGACGAAGCAAAGCAGACGAAACAAAAAGACAGATGAAACAAAATATAGACGAAGCAAAAGACAGACACCTCGAGTCAACTTAAGACGAAGCAAAGTTAACTCAAGACAATGCAACTCTTAAGATGAAGTGGAGTCAACTTAAGATGATGCAACTCTTAAGACAAAGCAGAGTCAACTTAAGATGAAGCAAAGTTAACTTAAGACGATGCAACTCTTAAGACGAAGTAGAGTGAACTTAAGACGAAGCAAAGTCAACTTAAGATGATGCAACTCTTAAGGCGAAATGGAGTCAACTTAAGACAAAGCAAAGTCAACTTAAGACGATGCAACTCTTAAGACGAAGCATCTTTATAGACAATATAACTCTATAGCCGATATGACATCATCACAAACGATGTGACATCATCATAGGCGATACATCTTTACAAATGATGCATCTTTACAGACGATGAATCCCGACAGATGTAATGACGTCATCACAGATGATGCATTTTTACTGACGAAGCATCCCTACAGACGTAATGACGTCATCACAGATCATATGTCTTTACAGATGATACATCTTTACAAACAATGCATCCTTATAAACGAAATGATGTCATCACAGATGATGTGATGTCATCACAGACGATGCGTCTTTACAGACGATACATCTTTATACTCCTAAGCAATTCCCTTTCTAAGGACCATAACTTTTGATCCAGAGGTCCAAAAATTCCATACTATATACCGTTGGAAAGCTAAAACAAAGACCTACAACTTTCTAGAAGACAATTTGGTTTAGTTTATCCTAGATCAATCCAGATTTTTCCCTTAAGTCATAACACAAATTTTACCCTATGGAAGGCTTGTAATTTTGCATGGTGCCACCTTGGAATGTCTTGAACACAACCATTCAGCTACCTATTTGACTTCATGAAACTCTCAAATCTTAACTCATTTGATCAATCATAATTCCTGTCTTGCCTTCCCATGAATCTCATTTAGGCGTACGTGTGTATATATATATATATCCACAATTTATGCTCAAAACCATCTGTTCAAGCTGATAATCATCTCCATATCATCCATACACAATTCATATTTCCTTAATTTCAAAAGAATAAAGTTTTTACAAATCTTTGATGGCATTCTAAGCCACATTACAATATCATCTAAAAGTCTCAAATTTACATACGGCTCTTGAACAAACAAACTTGTTGCTTTCCTAAAATCAACTCAAAATACAAATTGAGCAAATTTATAGAATTTCACTTAGGCTTTTGATCACTTGATCTCTTAGCTATCACTTAAAGACGGGGTAAAAAGGGGGTGAGCTTGGAAGCTCGTTGGTAACAAATTATAACAAAAATAAGCAAAACTTTTGAGAACATTTTTCTTGTCATAGAAGATTTTCATTGAGTTTATAGAACACATGTTTCTTAGGTTTTCATCCAAAATCCACAAGTCACAAATCATGAATGTATCAAACTTGCTAACATAGCATAAGCATATAAGCACATCATAATGGTTTAGGTGGATCCAAAACAAAACGTACTACACAATTCCCATAAGGGTCTTATGTAGTTGTGAACTTAGGGGAGTCCATAAAGGAGCTCCATGCCACTAGCGGGCAAGTGAAAGAAGCCTTTAACTTAGTCAATGTGCACGTGACGGAACTTAGGGGACCACCACAAACCTACATAACATATAATTCATGACTTGTAAACTTGTTGCTCAAAATGGCATTTCTTGAAAACTTGCTTTTCATATACATGAAATATTTCGAAAACATGATTTCATGAACATGTTATCTTTTCATAAATCATTTGCAAAGTCTTTTCTTTTTCATAAATCATTACACAATTCATGTAGTACAAATATAGCAGATTTCACAAATCATTCAAAAGCAATAGATGCAGCACTTATGATGCAATTAAAATCAATAAACGTCTTTGATTTAAAGAAAAACAGTAATGGC
>JAOQMP010000004.1:31798286-31811913 GCA_027563575.1 Erythroxylum pedicellare | reverse complement strand
GCTACTTTTTGTTATGAATCCGATGTCTTTATATAAGCTTTTATAACGAAGTTTAAATCCTAACAAATAGCAACTTTATCTTAACAAATAAAATTTTATCTTCTAACAGATAATAAATCTTATCTTTATAACTCCACTATCAGAAAATCTTTATCTTTACTACTTTATCTTACTACTCTCAATCTTAATAGATAACAAATTTTATCTTTAAACAAAGACCAAGTCAAAATAAATTTTAAATAAATATTTAACAGTCCCCCTTGATTTGAAATTAGATATATGGAGAACTTCTCTTCAAATAAATTGTGAAGCACTCCTCTTCAAATGTGATGCACTTCTCATCACCATCATCAACCTTCAATTGATGGAGCACTTCTCTCCATGGTGCACATCTCAGTAATGACTCTAAAATAAAGCTTCTTCTTTTGTCTCTTGCACCATATTTATCTATGAAGTCTTGGCTAAATAAGCCCTATCAACTTTTTATCTTCAGTTTCCTCCTCTCTCATCATTCTTCTTTGATTTATGGCTTGAAGAGCATTTAGTAACTCTGCAAAGGTTATTTTTGATAGATCTTTAGAATTTTCAAGTGATGAGATTTTAGTTTCATACCTTTGGGAAGGTCATGAAAAGCTTATCCTCCACTTTTTGACTTGTAAATTCTTCATCACCAAGCAATTTTATTTGATTAATGATAAGCATGAGCTTACTTGCATATTCTTTAGCATTTTTGGATTTCTTCATCCTTAACATCTCAAATTCTCTTTTGAGATTCATAATTTGTATCATTTTTGTTTACTCGTTGCCTTTGAACTCTTCCTTGAGTATTTCTCGTGCTTGTTTAGTAATTCACAAGCCATTATGTTTGTAAACAATCCTTCTGACACGGCCAAATATTTACAAGAAAGAACTTTTGGTTTCCTACTACTTCATCTTGTTTTTTATTTTAGTTATTATGGAATTTTCTAGAAGTGGGTTAGGATTAAAATCACTCCCAACAACCTCCCACAAACTTAAGGCTTTCAAATAGGATTTCATTTTGATGGCCCATGATTGATATTGTTCTCCCTTGAAAATAGAAATTGGAAGAGGAAAATTGTTTAATGTCATGGCTTTCTCTCACTCTCTTGCACACTACTGTTCCCGTAATGTAGAAAAAAGAAGACCAAAGCTGGTATTAAACTCCAATACCACTTGTTAGGGAAAGAGGAGAAAAGAAAAATAATGAACAACAATTGATTGACACAAATTGTTAATCTTTACTAGTGCTATTTGTTATTATGAAAATGATGCCTTTATATAGGCTTTTTCAATGAAGTTTAAATCTTAATAGATAATAATTTTTTTAACAAATAAAATTTTATCTTCTAATAGATAACAAATTTTATCTTTACTACTCCAATAATCTTTATCTTTACTACTCCTAATCTTGACAGATAACAATTTTTTTCTTTTAACAAAGACCAAGTCAAAACAAATTTTAAATCAATATTCAACAAACATCGTGTAGTTTGGGAGATGTAATATCTGAATGAATTATTCCCATTTATAAACCACATCGTAATTTTGAAAGATGACAGCAATGAAGGTCCTGTGTTATATGAAAACCCTATGACAAATGTTAAGCAGTATCTAATTAAGTTATACGACGTAGTTTGTGCATTCTTCATTAAGTTTTTTTAATAAAAAATGATATTAAAAGATACAAATGAAATAAAGACCAAAATTTTGAAAAGTATATGATAATTTTAGAAATGATGAATTAAAATAAAAAACAAATTGCTTACTGCAGAGAATGAACTGTAATTAACCATTAACAGTTTGTTGAAATATATGATACAGGCACCAATTTGTGAATATCTTGCAAGTGGGATTTAGTGAAGTTCAAACAAGATATTCTTACAATAATTTGTACCATGTTCAAATGCAGTTTACTTGAAAAAAATAAAGATTAAATTAAACCAAAAAATATTCTTTTAAAATAGCAATATGATAAAGAAACGAGAGGCTCAACACCGAGAGATTATGTACAAGGGCCTTACTAAGTTAAATATATACTATACCGATATTTATTATATGCTTTATCCAGATTTAACAATCAAATTCTGCCTATATATTTGTTTACTATTTAGAGATTTTCTCCTATAGTTTCCAGATTATAATATGAACTGATATAGTATCTTGATATATAAAAAGAAAAACGTAAAAGTATCCCACAAATCTTATCCTTTCTTTTCGGTTCAAGTATCACTCCTCGTAACAGAAACTTCAAGGATTCTTACACAAATTCATGCCAAAGTGCATTAAAATAGCCTTTTGGTGAACTACAATTCTCTTTAAAATAGTGATTGAACTAGAGCAAAAATTGCGACAAATGATGTCGTAGAGAGAGACCGAGACAGAAGACTGTTGACAAAAAAGGATACCTGAGCAATTGTTCAGAAAATGCTGAAGGTAGCTACTTTTATTGGATCAAGCCTAAAGCAAAAACCGCAAGTATAGCTAGCTTTGTGCCCTATCCTGAACATGCATGCCTCGCCAAGCTTGTACAGAGAACCGAAAAATGAAAAGGGCATCAAACATTTCCCTGCAAAGAAACTTTCAACCACTTAAAAAAAGGGATGTGACTTTTTTGTTAATTATTACAGTCAAGTTTGAATAGCATCGAAAGCAAGAAGCCTAAAACTTTTTAGGTGGTGGTATTTGTAAGTATGTACAAGTATGTTGCTATGTGTAAACAAACTACGGGAAGGCTCAAAATTCTTACATAGCCAATAATTGAAGAATTGTCTTCCCACTATTTTAAGGTACTAGTCTACGAGTCCTAGCTAGAAGTGGACCCCGTGTATCAGCGTCCATTAATTAGTATATATGAACACGAATATCAAGCCCACGTGATCACACACAAATTTGATGGTGGATGCAGATATAACCGTACACATTTCTATTGGCATTTTGTTTGTACGACATGCCTCCTTTATCATTTAATATAGCTGCAGTGCCTTCAGCGGGTAAACCTCTTGTACACTCAACTTCATCAGAGATCAGTGTCATACTCATAATAGCTACAACGTACAGATTCAAAAGACTATTATTCTATTAAAAAATATGTGTTATTACTGTGGATTGTAACTAGGATTTGATGAATTAAATGAGAAAGTACTTCCTTGACTGATAAAAAATTGTTTAACAAAGTAATGCTTGCCTGTTCGAATTATCACTTTCCATGTCACATATAGGAGAGACTGTGAAAATTCATTTTTGGCTTTACACATCCGTTGCAATGATGCACAAAAGTTGGAAAGCGCTAGTGTCTTCTCGTGTATATTACATATTATGCACGTCTTTTCAAGTTCTGGGCCAAGAATCGAAATGAACTCGATCGGAAAAAGCATGTCAGTGCTAGCTATACCTTTGATGTAATTAATGTAATAGCTATTTGCCTGATGTGTTAGTTTAGAAGCCTCGTCAGCCTTCATTATAAGAGCAAGAGTTAAAAAGTACACATCAACTTAGCGGCCAAACGGTAGTTTTAGTAGTCTCAACTCTCAACTATTACTATACTCAATAAGCCTCGACATATGATTCAATGCAAGTTCACTTCCCGAACTACATTTCGGTACAGTATTAGGGAAAGCAAACAGCTTTGTCGGAGTCTATTTAAAGCTTGAAGGATCAGATCAAACATTTTTTGGGAAGAAAAACACTGTTCCATGGTTCTTCATTATATCGGTGAGTACAGGAGTCCTGTTGAACATTGAAAACCAGCTGGGCCAAGCTATAGTAGCTAAACCTGGTGGCAGCTTAATATATCATCCCTTGTTACTACTGTGATGATCAGAACTTGATGAGAGTCTGTCAATTTTTCCAGGAGCAAATCAAGCATGCTGGTTTACATTAGAAATGGTCGTGGTCAATCACTAAGGACACCATAACAGAAAAATATCTACGATGAGAAGTGTGTGTGTTTCTGTCAAAGATACACGAGAGATTTAGTGCGATAAAATATTCCTCACATATATAAATTCACAAGTCTTATTTATTTGTTCCAGATGAGGAAGAAATAATAACTTGATAATAAATAGCAGAGGACGTGTTAATTATGAATACAAAAGAATCCGAGTCCTTCTGTGAGTGTCTGACGAAGTCGACTCACAGTGGACAGAGCCGGTGAAGCTCAGGCTGATAGCTTGCGGTTTTGAAGTAGCAGAACGTTCCATTATGATATCCATGCATGCACCTGCATTATATCAATAAATAATATATGTATATATTATATTTGCACAAAACAATTTTTAGCAACAGGCCAAAAAGCAAAAGCATGCACGAGCGCTCCATAATCTACGCTGATCAGGTGCTGCAGCAGCCAATGGCCCTCTGGTATGATCCTGCAGAAGCTGACGTGGCATATCAGAAAGTGAATGATTGGGTCATTCATGGAGGTGGGGCCCGGATTGCTTGTCTGGACAAATATGGGAATGTGGGCCCATTCCTCTAGCTGGCGACCACGTTTCACGTTTGGCTTGATTTGAACGATGAGTGGATAGGATGGGTGCATGCACATTTAAGAGAACTTGGATATGTCTACATTAAATAGTAGAGAATAAAGAGTGAGACAAAAGCTGTAGCAAAAAGGCTTCTCCCTTTCTCTCTTTCTTATCTCCTCTCTTTGTCTGTGGG
Organism: Erythroxylum pedicellare; assembly: GCA_027563575.1. NCBI lineage: Eukaryota > Viridiplantae > Streptophyta > Magnoliopsida > Malpighiales > Erythroxylaceae > Erythroxylum > Erythroxylum pedicellare. The sequence goes on along the minus strand of JAOQMP010000004.1, from coordinate 31,807,233 downwards.
CTTTTGTTGTATTTTCAAAAGGGTTAGGCCTCAAAAACATCTGCTGTTCCTTGTATCTCTTTCTCATTTTGCTTTATAGGGATTTGATTAAATAAATCTGCATGCCGTGTCAATTGTCAATTGTCAACTAACACTCTCATTCTACATAATCATCATGTTTCATTTCAAATACAAAAACCAAAATGATTCTAATAGGTGAAAATCTTTCTTATTTCCTTTAGATCGATACCTAATTTCAATCCTTTTTTATTGATTTTCATCTATATATTAATAGAGAAGGATGACTTATATTGTATATGATAATTTCTTTTCTTTGGTTTTTATTTGTTTATAAATTATAATTAAGATTTTTCCCTTACCAACAAAGCAAAAAACCAATATTATCTTACACCTTTTGACAAAGCCAGCTTTATATTCAGCATTCAGTGATTTCCATGGAATTACCACTAACAAATAAGGCATTTTCACCTCAAATTCATACAATATTTTCCATCTCTAGCTATATTATGTCAATTATTAAATAGCTAAGAAATATTTTTGACTTTTTCTTCATTACTCATGATATGCAAAATCATTACCAAGGATTCGTCAAACAAAGCAAAAAGGCATAGTGTCCTTCATAGTAACATAACACATCATAGTTATCTGGGACCCTTAAACCCACTCTTAAGCTCTATTGACTTATTTCAATTCCATCATCAAGTTGTATAGTAACTTTTTCCGACTCATATAGCTCACTGTTTCGATGCTCCTTAATTCAAAATCCAAACCTACTAACTCATAATACACATTGCAATATTTTTTTTCCTCATTTTTTTAAATCATGATGAAACCTAACATGATGAGATGACCACCAAAATTATATCGTGTGAAAATCTTAGGAACCTTCTGTTTTTTTTTAAATTAACATATACATCTAAACAATAACTGTTGAGAAATCGGAACCAAATCCGATCTTGATCGTAACGAAATAATTATGAAACTATTTTGATATTTTGATTTTCAATGGGCTTAGAAGAGTTGGGCGCAAGGCCTAACTCTTCTAAGCAAAACAATGTTGTTTTCCTTAGAAAAGTTAAACTTCAGACCAATCAGGGCCTGATTTGGCCCATGGACAAGCCCATTAAAAATACTTAAATTTAGGCTCATAGGCCAGCACATTATCATATCTAATTTTAGTAGTTTAATTGAAATTAAATTTTAATTTAATTTCAATTAAACTTTAATTAAAATTAAAAAGAATTCTATTTAAATACCAATTATGCCTAAATACGATCCAATATTTCATATTGATCCTTATTTATAAAATATCTCATATTTAATCATAAAGTTTCTCAAACTTTATAATCAAGTCCAACTTGATTAAAATATGTTTGCTCTCTTTAACATATTTTTTTATGTGAGACCTATTATATTCTCAAATATGTGGATACAAATTATAACCCTAAATTATATTTAGAATTAGATAAATTAAATTCCTTTAATTTATCTTTAATTCTCTAATTAAACAGTTTATATCTATAGATCAAGGTTGACATATAACAACACTTTATTACTACTCAAATATTTATGAATGTCAAAGTAGTTTTAACTAACCTTTCCGTGTATGATTTTTCTGTACAATTCAATCATTTCTTCATACAATATTCTGATTAGATAAGCATGAAACTAATGTTTACTCTATTTTGAATCTAATCATATTAGTTCTCTATTATTAGCTATTGATTAAATTAATGAAATTTGTAAACTAATTTATCAAATGTCATTTTACCTTGGCCAAAGATTTTTCGAATCAATACTAATAGAGAATAATAGAATATTATCCCTAATTACTTTAAGGTGATGAATCATTTCTTATTCACTCAACTACCTTTATAAACTTCATGCTATATCCAATTACTACTAAATAAATTACATTTGTTAGAATAAGTCATAAGTAGTATCAAAACATAACAATCCCTATATAAGATAACTTTGAAGACCTCAAGTCAAATGATCACTTGTACAATCATCACAATAAGAATTTTTATAGACATACAAGTAATGCTCTAAATGAATTTCTTATATTAGGTCAGTTTAGTGAACTTGTTTTCTAACATGAACCCACACATTTGTTTAAGTATCACTATATTTTAGTATACAAGATTGACTACTTCCTTCATAAGAAAAAACAAAAAATATGCTAATCTTTTTTATGTTCTATTAATATCCAATCTTAATAGAACAATAATTAGGAACAATTTAGAGATAAGACATAAATGTAATATGAATCTTATAGTTATAATCTTATCATAATTTAACTTGCAATATATAATTATCTTATGAACTTTATTATATACGTCTAAGTATGTATAAGACAAATGATGCTTTTAAATAATTATCACTAAACTACATCCATCCAATTGACTGTAGAGCATAAACCAATAATCTTCCACTCGCACTAAGTCAATATTTTAAGTATCTTATACCATATTACTATATGACAATCATTTTACTACTGGGGCAGTGACTTAATACGAGAATTTTACAAAATTGTCTATAGTGAGCACTTGCTTAAATCTTAAAAGTTCCATCTTAATTATCATCATAAATAAGAAAAATTACCTAAATACATTCTTGAATCTTTGATGATACTTTAGCTCCTTAGACATGCCTAATTGCTTTAATGTTTCACAGTACGTTACTGTCATGAACAATGCAAGGAACTATATAAAGTTTTAAAAAAACTTATTGATCTAATTAATTATTTTCACCAAATGAAAAATATATTATGGCTTAATTAGCAACCATTGCTATATTAGAACCTTTACAATCATAAAATGATATTGTTCTAAGTAAATAGACCTTAGTTAAGATTTACTTATAAACTTAATACCCTTATCACCTTGAACTCAAATATCAACTCATGCATAGAATAATGGATATCTTTACTGCTTCATAAGTATCTGGCATCTCAAATAATAAACATCTTTAGTACATTATCTATGTACTTGGACTTAGAATAGGTGAACAACTTCCAATTTATCTCTATAGATTTAATTTCCATAATTAACTTGTTACTTTTGCAAATCCAACAAGAATTGTTCTTAAACAATTACATTTTCAACAATTCAAAATTAGAATTATTGTTCTCAATGAGCAATATGTTTCTACATACTCTCATTGAACAGGACAATTATACTCCTACTAACCTTTTTATAGACATAATAAATTTACAATCATTTCCAAAATAAAAATTTTGAATTCATCATGAAAGAAAATCTTTAAATGTCTCATAAGCTTTCAACTATATATCAAATGTATCAACAAAGACACTAGTTCCAATTGGATGCACTATTATGAGATTTTCATCTTACTCCCACTACTTTTCTTGAGAACCATTCTCCTATAAGTATATGTTGAAAAAAAACAAATTGTTCAACAAGTTTATAGGATTATATCAACCTATTGGATATCTCATAACTTTTTATTACCCAATTTAGTTATAAACTTAATGGATAATACTTCCTTTAATCAAGCATCACATTCCTAAATCATTAACTTTGACTCTTTCAAAGACTTAGCGTTTCATATCTAATATGAATTCTTACTAATTGATTTAATTGGAACTATTGAAGGTAAGTCATTTTACTAGACATAGCTATAAAAGAAATAATATTGCATCATATAATATCTCATATTATATTTTCCTCCTTACATAAATCCATACTCTTATGGAATTTTATTGTGAAGGTATTCAACAATGAATCTCATTCCCTGAAGATAACCAAAAATTTAAAATTCATTAAATTGGTCTCATCAAAGTGCTTCAATATTCTCAATGCTTAATTTATACTTATATTTAAACTACTTAAACTTTTCAAAATTTTAAATTATTAGTTCACTTAATACATATAACTCTATCACATCAAGTCATTAGCATTCTAATGAAATATAAGTATTATCCTTTTATGAATTGTTATTCTATCTAACACATTACATGTATAAATTTAGCAATCCAATACAATCATCATGCTTTCACCATTGGTTGATTTTGTTAGTCTTCAACTAAATAAGTTTCATATGGTTCATAATCAAAAGGATACTATATCCTTGTATGTAACTTTATGATTCTCATCATGTTGATTTAACCAATATGGCATAGAAGGATAATCTTAGTTATCCAACTTTGTATTCTTGCCACTTATGTTAAGCATAAGTCTCCTTTGATCCAATATATACAAACTATTTATATAAAATTGTATCAAATACTTTTACTCAACAATTTATTTCTTATCATACACATAACATTATAATAATATTGAATATGAATTTAGTATTAAATACTCAAAAACATAAGTTAAAAATACATATGATCTCTATCTTATTATGTGTAGGCAAGAAAAGTAATACATATGATCTCTATCTTATTATGTGTAGGCAAGAAAAGTCATGCAATCATTTTTTTTTGTGATAACCATTATCATACTATATTAAAGTTTTTAATTGATTTCCATGTTTATGCTTTTAATAGAGTAAACTGAATGAAACAACTTCATTAAGGAAATGTGCCTTTCAGCTATACTTCATGCAACCTCTTACATCTTACTATCATGATGTTGACATACATCTTACATGTTGTCATCAAAGTTTACGAGACATTATTCAACTCAAAATGTCAATATATTTTTTCATCTCCGTGATTTTGACATATCTCTAAAACTTTAACACCAAATCTTTAATGAAGATTATAGAAAAATTGAATAATTGACATACAACTTTTCTGTCTAACATAACTTGTCCAAGAAATTTGGTTCACTAACTCTTAGTATCAATTATACTAAACAAGGTAAATTCCACTCAGAACAAAATATAAATATAAGAAAATAAATTAATCAATTATATGTCATGACTACCAAATGAGATTAGGTCTTTAATCATGTATGTGGTTACTCCCACTATTTTATTCAAAATAATAGCCCTCATTATTATTCAGAAAAATTACTCTAATCTTTGTAGTAGACTAGAATCTCATTCAAATATAGTTGATCTTAAGTTTGCTTAACAAACTAGTAAAACTTAAATTAGGTAGATAATAACTTTATCAATCGCATCTCAGGTGACTTCTAGATCCATCAGGTAACAACTCTGGTCAAAACATATATTATATTTTGGTTCCTAACTCTGCTTTTAAATTCATGTGATTATGAGTTTGCTCATTCAAATAACACAAATTTAGTTAAGTATAACCTATTGTCATAAGACTAAATATATTCGAGTTAAAACGGCTTTAAGTTTATTTAACAAATCTTATAATAAACAAAACTATGGTTTATTCTTATAACAATGGAAGACAACAATCACGTTCTCAACGTATACTTAATATTTTTAATAAGGGATTTAATTCTTTTGTCTTATCTAATAGAAAATTACATGTAAAATATCACAAATATAAAAATATACAATTTAATGTGTATTCAATATATATATGAAACAAATAAATAAAACATACAACTTATGTACTTATCAAATTATATGCATAAAATATCAAGCTTTGTTCTACTATAGTTATTGATTTTCATAATTTAAAATAACATTTCATACTCTTTGGAAAAGTTAAACTAGGTTAAACCCATTGGTTCCTAAATAAACTAAATTCTTATTTTAAAAACTAATCTTAATTATCTTGTCCCCTTTAATAAAATTTAATTAAAAACAATTTTCAACAATTGATTCTTCTTACTCATTATAATTTAGAAAAACTTCTTTTTAAAAATTATATAAGTAATACATTCTAATCCAATTAGAAAATACTTCTAATCTAATTAGAAATTACTTTTCTTAGTTTTCTAAACTTAAAAAGAAAAATACTTTCAAAATTAAATAAAACACTTTTAAATTTAATTAAGAAAGTCTTTTATATTGGTTATAAAGATTGATTTCTTGATTAATTAGAAAATCTTTCTTTAATAAGTTAGAAAATTATTTTTCAAAATATTAAAGAAAGCACAATTTTCTTAATTAATAAGTGAAAACAAATTTCAAAATTTTACCAACAAAGCATCTTTTCTAATAAATTAGGAAACTTACCATTCATAAATAAAGAGACAATTTCTAAATGAATTGAATAATGATTCTCTAAAAAATAAATTCATAAATTTAATTTATCTCAATCAAATTGAAATAAACAAATTTAATGAAGAACTACCTTTCTTAATTACTTTAAGAAAATAATTTTTGTAATTTTAAGAAATCTAATTAATTAATTTCAATGTAATTAAAACTAATTAATTCTAATTTTAGAAATTACTTTTCTAAGAACAATATAATTATTTATCTTAATCATATTAAGAAAAATAATTACTTTAATTTTGAAATTGAAAATTTGAATTTAAAACTGTTTTAAATTCTAATTAGAATAAAAATATTTTTTTAAAAAAGGATGTTCTTATTCTGGTTCTATTTAGATGGATTACACTAATCCTTATTCCCAAACAAACTAGAATTAGCTCTAGAATATATTTATTCCAGCATCCAAACAAACTTTGTTCTAGTTATAGATAGTCTTATCCATGCTGCCAAATAAGCTTATTCTAGGTTAATGAATCCTTTATTCCTAACCTAGAATAACCCTAAACCTAAAGCCAAACACACCCATTTTCACTTTTCAAAGAAGTTGTCGCCGCTGCCAGCCAGTCGGCCACCTGCAATCTCCTGCCACCATTTTCACATTGTTGTTTCTTTCCTTATTGTTGTTGGCGCAAGCTCCCACAATATGTTTGTGATCTTGACAACGCTTGCCTTTTCTCCTTCCAATCTAACCATGCTTCCTTATGCCACCAGTTACTGCTTGCTGCAAGTGTTGCCGCCTCTTTGCAGCTTGACGCTAGAGACAACAAATCTTTCAAGCCCAGTCACCCATACTGTTGCCTATTTCCTTTTGTAGCTACCACAAAATCTAGTTGTCCATGTCTTTTATAAGCTACGACCTCCACTTCTACCTTAAGGCGTCTTCACCCATCTTATTCCAGTCACCATATGGTTTAGTTACATATTGCTATTGTGATAATTATTTGCAACGTAACAAACAACAACCATATAACCAGTTCATATTTTTCTACCACCAGCCCATCAAAACTTAATACTCAACCATAAGCATATAATAATTCCAGATTTGGATTGTTAGATTGAGTTCCCAGAACTTCTAAGTTTCTAATTTTCTGTTCGAAGCTTATTGAGATTTTAAGATTTTATGAACATAATCACATTAATTTAATGAATTTTTAAAATTATAAATCTCTAAAATCAATATGAACTCTTCATAGTGTTAATTTTCAGATTTCATCTAACTCTAATTTAGGTTTACAACTATTGCAATTTCAATTCCAAAATTTAATATCAATAGCAATAAAATGATTTAATCAAATCACAGAATTAAAGATTGCTCTGATACCGATGTTAGGAAATCATGATAGGATTCATTCCTGTTCGCAACAAAATAATTACGAAATTTTTTGGCATTTTGATTTCCTAAAATCCAAGATCACTTTAATTCTATAAAATTATTAACACATAAATCATAATAAAATGTGAATTATAATTTGTACCTTATTCTGAAGCTTGATCATAATCTTGCAGTATCTTTTGAATCGTTTTTAAAATCGGTTCATCTCAACCACTGTAGCTGCACAAGTATCTGGCCTTTAATGGTTTCTATAGAATAAGTTGAGAAAAATCTAAAACTCATACAGAGAAGGTTAAGCAAGAAGTGCTAGCCCCATTAGAGCATAAGCCTATATATGATAAGTTTTGGACATTTTAGTAATTTAATTGAATTAAATTCTAATTTTAATTATTGGAAATTATGCTACTTAAATACCAATTATCCTTAAATAAGATCCAATATATTTAATCATAAAGTTTCTCAAACTTTACAATCAAATCTAACTTGATTAAAATATGTTTTCTTTCTTCAACCTATTCTTTATGTGAGGCCTATTAGGTTCCCAAACATGTTAGCAATGGATACAAATCATTACCTTAAATCATATTTAGGATTAGATAAATTAAAATTCTTTAATTTATCTTTAGTTCTCTAATTAAACAATTTATATCTATAGATCAAGATTAGCATCTAGCAACACATCATGACCATCTAAATATTTAAGAATGTCAAAGTGAATTTGATTAACCTTTTTGTGTATAATTTTTCTATATAATTTGAACATTTGATCATACTATTTTTTATTAAACGTGGAGTATAAAATTAATGTCTATTCTATTTTGAGTCCCATTATATTAGTTCTCTATCATTACCAATTGATTCAATTAATGACATTTGTAAATTATTTTCAAAACTTTTTTCTATCTTGGTCAAGGATTTCATGAATCGATATTAATTGAGAATAAAAAAACATTCTTCCTAATTTTTTTAGGGTGATGGATCATCTTGATCACTTAATTATCTCCATATAGTTCATTCTAGATCCAATGATTACTGACTGAACTATATTGATTAGAATAGGCCATAAATAGTATCAAAACATAGTAATTCCTATAGAAGATAACTTTGGAAGTCCTAAGTCAAATGTTCACTTATACAATCATTAAAATGAGAATTTTCATAGACAGACAAGTAATGTGCCAAATGAATTTATCATATTGGGTCAATTCAGTGAATTTATTTTTCAACAAGCACCTATACATTTTTTGAGTATCTCCATACTTTAGTCTATGAGATCAAATACTTTCATTATAAGAAAAAATATTAATGTGTGCTAGCCTTTTTACGTTTGATTGATCTCCCATCTTAATAAAATAATGAATAAGAACAATTTATATATAATACATAAATGCAACATGAATCTCATAATTATAATCTTATCATAATTTTATTTAAAATATATAATTATCCTTAAATAAAATTATCCTATGTACTTTATCATATACATCTAAGTATATATAAGAT
>JAOQMP010000004.1:31774892-31787164 GCA_027563575.1 Erythroxylum pedicellare | reverse complement strand
ACAAACTCAGTCTCTATGGTGGAAGTAATAGTCAAAGTCTGTTTGGCATTCCTCCAAGATATGACTTTATGGGCAGACATGAAGATAAAACCTGATGTTGATTTTCGTAAATCAACATACCCAACAAAATTTAAGTATCCTATTACCTTTAAATTGTCGATCCGTCTATACATAAGCATATAATCTTTGGTTCCTTAAAGGTACCTTAATTCTTTATTTGCAACTCTCCAGTGATCTAATCCTAGGTCACTCTGATATCTACCTGCCTAATATTCCAACAATAAATGCAATGTTAGGTCTTGTACAAATATGAGCATATATTAGGCTTCTGACTGTAGAAACATATGGAATATTTTTAATTTGTTCCTTTTAAAAATAAATTTTCAAGATTGGTCCAAATTGATTCTATTGCTTTTCACAATGGAAGCTACACTTGATGAATACTTTTTCATTCAAACTCTCTCTAAAATTTTATTAATATAGGTTTCTTGAGACAAAACCAAAATACCATAGAATTTGTCTCTATAGATCTTAATGCCAATGACATAAGATGCATCACCCATATCTTTCATTTCAAAATTCTTAGAGAGAAATTGTTTCATATCATATATAAATCCCTATTATTGGTTGCAAGTAATATATCATCCACATATAATATAAAAAAATAAATTTTATTCCTACTAACCTTCTGGTATATATATTGATCTATGATATTTTCTTCAAAATCAAATGATGAGATAACACCATGGAATTTTAAATACCACTGGCTGGATGTTTGTTTAAATCCATATATGGATCTTTTAAACTTCCAAACCGAATGTTCACCATTACTAGAGGAAAATCCATCTGGTTGTTTCACGTAAATCTTTTCCTTTACGTCACCATTTAAGAAAGTTGTTTTCACATCCATTGGATGCAATTTCATGTCAAAATGAGCAACCAATGCCAAAATTATATGAAGTTAATCTTTTCTAAACACAAGAGAAAATGTATTTGTGTAATTGATTCTTTCTTTTTGAGTGAATCCTTTAGTAACGAGTCTTGCCTTGTATCTCTCAATGTTGCCAAATGAGTCTTTCTTTGTTTTAAATATCTATTTGTAGCCTATGGGTTTTGCTCCTTTAGGAAACTCAATAAGGTCCCAAACATCTTTATTCTTTATGTAATTATACCATAAATTTTATTCTTTGCAACTCATGGCTTTTGAAAAGGTTTCAGGATCATTCTCGACTCTTATACTGTAATCAGATTCTTGTAGATATACAACATAATTACTAGTAATAACTAATTTCCTTATTCTAGTAGATCTCCTTAATGTTGTGCCAACATCATCATGTTGAGTCTGTTGTTTAATTGTTTACTAAATGCTTTTATGTAATTCCTAAATGATTAGATATATCAAATTATCAACAACTTATGAAATTTCTTCATGTATGTTGATCATAGGTTGTTGAATTTCAACAGTTGATTACGCAACATCTATTTGAACCTAAGGAGTGTTGTGAATGATCACTTCATTTTTTGATGTGAAAGGCTGAGTATCTAAATGGTCATTATCAAAAACTATATCTTAAAATTGATGCCTCCTACTAATCAAGTCATTCTCAATAAATTTTGCATTTCTTAATTCCACAATTATAACGTGATGTGATGGATAATAGAACCTATATCTTTAATACCTTTCGGCATATCCAATGAAATACCCACTTATGGTCCTTAGATCCCATTTCTTCTCTTTTGGATTATAAATTCATATTTTAGACAAACATCCCTAAATGCGTATATATTGTAAACTTGGTTTTCTATCTTTAAATACTCAAATGGCGTCTTTGGAATAACCTTAATTAGTACTTGATTTAATATATACACTACCATCTTAAGAGCTTCAGTCCATAAGGACTTAGGAAGTTTAGAGCTACTACTCATGCTTTATACAATGTCCAATAATGTTTAGTTTCTTCTTTCTACCACACCATTCTGGTCTGAAGATTCAAGCATAGGGTATTGGGCTACTATCCCATTTTTTGAAGATACCTCACAAATAGACCAGGTGTTTGTCCACTTTTGATATATCTACTATAATATTTCCCACCTTTATTAGACCTCATGATCTTGCTTACTATAGTGTTTCTCTACTTTAGCTTTGAATATTTTGACAGCATCTAGTGCTTCATTTTTTTTATGAAGCAAGTAGAGATATATATATCACAAGTAATTATCTATAAATGAGATGATGTATTTCTGACAATACAAGTTTATATATGGACTACAAATATCTGTATGTGCAATCTCTAATATGTCTGAACTTCTCTTGGCACCTTTCTTTGATTTGTTAGTTTGTTTCCCTTTATACAGTCCATACAAGTTTTAAAATCAGTAAAATCTAAAATACTAAGTACTTTGTCATTCACCAATCTTTTTATCCTATCTATGGAGATATGTCCTAATCTTCAGTGCAATAGCATGGAGGAATTTTCATCCATATCAAAATGTTTTGTTCCAACTTGAACATGTATTGCATTGTAATAGGTATTTTCTTATAAATTAAAATGGAAAAGTGCATCAAATAATGTATCATCAAAATCAAATTTATAATTTAACTTAAAAGATTCATTTGAAAAATGAAAGGAATATCTAAAAAGTATAAGTCTTGAAACTGAAATCAATTGCTTAGAGAAATTGGGAATATAAAATGCCTTTCCTAATTTTGAAACAAAATGAGTACATATAATTAAATTGTAATCCCCAAAAACCAACACATGTGAATGCATCTTGTTTTTGGATAAGATACGCTACTCACTTCCCACTGGCTTCCTTAGGTTTTGTAAATCCTACAACTCATTTGTAATATGGATTTTATAACTAGAATAAATGTCCTATATATCATGACAAACTTCAGCTATATTAAATTCAAAGTAAACTAGTGAAATTAGATTACCTTTAAACCAGAATAAATCTACCATATATCATGACAAACTTAAGCTATATTAGATTCAAAGCAAACTAGTGAGATTAGATGACCTTTCCTTTTAAGCCATTATTATGTTTGACACAATCCTTCTTTATCCTTTTTTCTTGCAAAAGAAGCACTTAGATTCCTTCTTATTGTTAGCTTGGGTAGTTATTTAACTTTTCCCCTTATGTTTGCTTGATGTTTTTTCTTTCCTTGAACAACTAAATGTGCACTCTATGAACTCTTTCCTTGTTCGAGCAATAATCTCCATTCCTCCTGAAAACACATGGTCGTTAATTCTTTGATTGTTTACTTATCCTTATATGTACTATAAGAGATTTTAAAGGGTTCGTATAGTGGTGGAAGGGTGTTTAATATGTAATACATGGGGAAAGAATCTGACATCTCAACCTTGAATTTCTTTACCTAAACCGTAATGTCCCTCATTTTCATAATGTGCTAATGCACACATTAGACACCGATGAGCCTTATAGATGAAAACTTCATAATCAGGTTGCTTGCAAGTACTTTATTTGAAGTTTCAAATTGCTTATCAATGTCTTTTATTATAGATCAAACATTGTCATGCCATTCTACAAAACCATGAATGCCAGTAGAAATTTTAATTTTTATGAACATCACACTTAAGCGATTAGATCGCTCTCAATGTTTATAAAGAAAAATTTTAGTTGTAGTGCTGGCCCCAGTTACTTTAGGTGGTTCATACTTTTAGATATCATAATCAATGTCTATCCACCTACGATGAAGAAGAATTATCTCCTTCTAAATCTTATAGTTTTTCCCCCTCAATTTCGAAATTTCATAACTTGTATCAAAGAAACTAATAATTTGAATAGCTACGTAATTTAAACTTATATGCTACTTATCAATAAATCGAGGCTAACAAACTATATATATGTGTTACTAATGTAAAAATATCTTAAAAGATATAAATCAAATGACTTAAAAATTGCTTATGGGCTAAATTTTTCAAATAGATTTATGCTAAACTTTATGATAAAACTACCAAATTATATTCCAATTCCTAATATATGTGGGAAAATTAAAAAAAATTAATTTTTTATCCTAATTAATCATTCAAATATAAGAAAAATACCCATAGGATAAAATTTATTATACCAAAATAATTAACTACGATTAAATATCTCATCTCTTTTTGTGTTTAAGTACATTAATACATAATTTTATATAATTAGGGCTGTGTGGCCAAGCCCTAATAATTAATCATTAAAATGTTTTATCCAAATTTTTATTCACAATGCAAAAATATAGACATAATAGTTATGTAAATAAAACTGATTCATGTTGAACATTTTATACAAATATAAGTTCAATGCATAATATATCAGAACATAAGCTTTAGTTTAGCTGGCAGGGGCTTACCATACGCCCTATATGGACGTGGCTTTGAGCCTTTGCAACCGCTTTAGAATTTTTGTTTTTAATAAATAAACAAAACAACATCATTTGATGAAATGGGTCTTCTTTAACCTCTAGTAACGACCTGATTAGTGACCCGTTATATACCAAAAAACTAAATAAAAAAACCACAAAACTAATTTTTTAAATGTAAGAACATTCTAACAGCACTTAATTGATTCTAACAGCACTTAATTGAAGTTTCTATCTTTAATCAAAAGGAAAACTTTCAAAAATAACTATAAAATGAAAAATTTTGATTTGAATCTTTTTTCAGAATTCGAAATTCTCCAAAAACTAAAACAAGGTAGAGGTTATTGTGATCTGATACCAAATGTAAGTGAATTAAACATATATTCAACAATAATATATGTTATAATAATAAATAAGTTGAATGTGGATTATATCGATATACCTTATTGATATGTGCTTAAATGTCGACACATTTAATCTATTACACTTAGTGATTAATGCCTTAAAATGCTTAAGATACTCATTTTAGCTCATATTTGACTTTAGGTATATTTCGGAAGTGAAGGAGCTAAAGTGACTTGAAAGCATACTTATTAAGCCATCTTCTCAATGTTCATACTATATTGTCTTTATGGAGCAAGAAGAAGAAAAAGATTAAAAGAAGACAAGACAAAATAGAGCATAAAAATGGAGACTACGGCTGTAACAATTAAAAAGTTACAGTCATGAGACCAAGGTTGTAACATGAATAACAAGGATTATTTTAACCTATCAAGAGACACCTCATGTTGTCCCATTTCATGCCAGTTGTCCATTTAATCTAGGTACCCATTTTGAACCTAGCTTTGGAAGATATAAAATGAACATGTGTGCATGATAAAGTGAGGTTGAAAAGGGAATGGGATGAACCTCACACTAGCCACCTATCCCATTTTTATTTTAACCTAGTTTTTATTATAAGGAAGTGGTATGTGATGGCAAGAAAAGGGGGAGGGCTAGAGAATAAAAAGATGTGGTGGTTAAAGAAAAAAAAATAGAGGAGTGTGTTTATGTGTGATGACAATGAAGGGGTTGGAGTGAGTAACGAAAACAACAACAAAAACTAGCAGTGGAGGGCTTCTCCAAGACATCATTCATTACCATTTTTTGTTGGATTGCTATTTTAGAATTGTTTACGATATCCTTTATTTAATCAATTTGTGTATTCATGTATAGATAATCATATTCTTATTATCATTAGATTGTTTATATTGTGAACCTATTGTTAGAATCATTAATACAATCTATAATTGTTGTATTTGGATTCGCATTTGGAAACTAATGATTTTTAATCATTGGGGATAACTTAACCTAGGTTAATGACCTGAGCTTGTATGATTGTTGCTTAGATTGGTCTATTTTCCATTTCATAATGTAGCTGCCTAATTGAATCTAGAGATTTTATCTTAGGTTATTCAATATTTAGGATTAATTAACGAGCGTTTCTTAATTAAATAAAACCTAAGAGAAAACTGAGATTAGTAAAGCTTATTGTTAGTCCATGATTAATAATTTGAGGAGAGGTGTGAAAACATTAGAATGATGGGATATGTTTAATCATGTCTAGGCTAAGATTGATCCTAGAACCGAACTTTACACATAGTTGACATTTTAATCATTTTTGATTGTTTTTCTATAAATTTTTTCACTAGTTTAATTTCACTGTAATTTTCTCATTTACATAAAAACCCAAAACCCCCTTTTCATTTTCCTTTCATCAATTAATTTTCTTACAGAAATTAACTAAACATTCCTTGTGGATTCGATCCTAACTCACAATGACTACGAATTTTAGTGTGTGAGTTAGGTAAATTTTGCAGTGCACTTAGCACACACTGTTAAATTTTGGTACCATTGTTGGAGACTATGGTGATTTAATTTTCTTTTTTATTTTAGTTGATGTTTTGTGTATATATTTGTTTACAATCATTTCTTTTTTTATTTGTTAAATTTTAAACATTTTCTAGTGTTAGGTGCATGGTAGTTACCAGATCTCCTCGCAGAGAACTTGATCAACTTAATCCGAAGATCGAGAGGACACTACAAAGATTATAAAGGGAAGTAAGAATAACTCTAGAAGTAGAACTAGAACTTGGATCCAAAGAAATGATGACAAATCTGAGAACACTGAGGGAGTTGGCCGCATTAGACTTAACTTAAAGACCTTTATGCATTACATTTCCAAATTTTGCTGAGCATGTTACTTTTAAGTTAAAGTTTGGACTAATACATTTATTGCCTAATTTTATAGTCTTGCAGGTGAGGATGCACATAAGCATTTCAAGGAGCTCAATGTGGTTTGTCTGAGTATGAAGCCTCCAAGAGTGATAGATGAGCATATCATATTGAGGGCATTTCCATTCTCATTGAAAGATGCAATAAAAGATTGGTTACTTAATCATGTTAAGAGTGTAAAAACGTGGATAAAGATGAAGCAACTATTCTTGGAAAAATATTTTCAACATCAAAGATAGCCAATATTTGGAAGGAGATCTGTGGCATAAAGCAACATAATGGAGAGTCCCTTTACGAATAATGGGAGCGCTTTAAGAAGTTGTATGCCAGTTGTGCCCATCATAACATACCCGAATAACTTCTTATCCAGTATTTCTACGAAGGATTGTCACCTATGGAGTGGAGTTTGGTTGATGCAGTGAGCAATAGAGCATTGTGTGAAAAGACTCCTATAGAGGCTCATATTTTGATTGAGCGAATGGCCACTAACGCTTAATAATTTGGCACTTGTAATAATGCTCGTCGTGTAAACGAGGTAAATAGTTCATCCATCGAACATCGTTTAGATGAACTAAATTCTTTTGTTAGAAAACTTGCAGTTGGACAAGCGTAGATAAAAGGCATGTGAAATATGTACAAATACTGGTCATCCGAATGATAAGTGTCTGACATTACATGAGGGAAGTATGAAGTACGTGAATGTTTCTAGAGAGAATTTTCCTAACCAGTACAACCCTTATTCCTAGACATATAATCCAGGATGGAGGGATCATCCCAACTTGAAATATGAGGGGAATAATCAGCATAATCACTTGCAGAATAAGCCACAAGCCTCCTCTTCTAGTTTAGGTACATCTCTAGAATACTTGATCAAGACTTTGGCTACTAATAACATTCAACTTCAACAGATTGTACAATAGTTTTAAGAGAGTGTGCAGCAATTTTAGTAGGAGATCACATCTAAATTTTAGGAGGTGAATTATAGCATTCATAATTTGGAGAACAAAAAAAACTAGATGGCAATGGCAATAAACTAAGTAGACACCTAAAGAGGAGGAAAACTTCCATCACAACTGGAGACAAACATAAAGAATGTTAGCGCAATCACCTTGAGGAGTGGTAGGGAGCTTGAGGACCCTAAAAGAATTACTCAATGGATGGCTATTGAAGAAGTCATTAAGAGGGATAGACCATCAAGCTCAAAGGTAAATGTTGAATTCCCAAATTTTGACAAGACTAATCCTTTGCCATTTCTTGGCAAGTTAGCAAAGTTAAATAAGGAGGATAAGGATAAAGAGGTATAGGAGACCTTTTAGAAGGTTGAGATGAATATCCCACTATTATAAGCGATCAAGCAAGTGCCAAGGTAAGCAAAATTCCTTAAGGAATTATGTACAAACAAGCAAAAGTTAAGAGGTAATGAAATGATTAAGATGAGTGAAATTGTTTTTGCAGTTTAAAAAAAAAAATACCTCCTACGTGTAAAGACATAGGCATGTTTACTATTCCTTGCAAAATTGGTAATATTGCATGTTAGATTTAGGAGCATTGATTAATGTTATACCTCATTCCATGTATGCTTATTTGAATTTAGGGCCATTAAAAGAAACTAATGTTACTATACAATTGGTTGATCATTCTAATGCTTACCTATATGGGGTGATTGATAGGCTAATGACTTAATATTTCTTGTTGATTTTTATGTGATTGATATTAATGATGAAACTTCCCATAAATTTGTACCTATCTTACCAGGGAGGTTGTTTCTCAATATGACCTAAACTAAAGGTACCCTCACGATGGAGTTTGAAGGGGAAGTTACTAGTTTTAATATTTTTGATGTCAACAATCACCTCCCATCATGAACACTCTATTTTTACAATTAATGTGATTGAAAAAGAAACATATAATTGAAAAATAAGCGATTTCAACAAAAGAGAAGACCAAACCTTTTAATATCTCACTAAAAAGCTTTACCATTAGTCCAAAAGTGCCTTTTTTATTATGCTAAATACAAATTATTTCTGCATAAATGTCGTCCTTGTTGGGTTGATCCTTTTGTGATAACTAATGTTCTTCTTTATGGTGCATTTGAGATCAAAAGTTTAAAAGTAGGGAAGACGTTGCATGTAAGTGGCCATCAACTCAAGCCTTACTTTGATGAAGATCAAGTGGAAAACGCCAAAGTTGTGATTCTTGGAGATCAAAATTTCGTCACTTGATGAGAGCAACATAGAGTCGAGCCAATAAAACTAAACAAAGGTGTTGCTTGGGAGGCAACCAAAAGGAAGTCAATTCTTGTTATTTACATTTTCGCATTTGTTATTTTCATTAAATGCTCTATTTCTTGTATTTGATGTTACATTACGGACAATGTAAGTTTCAAGTGTGTGGGTAGGGATCTTAGTTTTCAACAAGTTTTTGAGCTTAATTGTTGCTTATGTGGCTTCTTATGCGGTTTTTAAAATCAAACAATCAAAATCAAACATTTTCTTATTTTCTATTACTTTTAAGACTATATATTCATAATTCGACTATGAATTGATTAGAAAAATCTATGGCAACTTTAGGATTACTTTTGCTCTTGTGAATGGCTAATATGCATTATCTTTAGAAGAGTAGCGATTAGTGACGAACAAAAGCTAGTGAGATTTTGAGCCTTATTAGAATGACACATCTATATAAGTCTCATTGTCTTTTGTCATGTGTGACCTTCATGACATGTACATCTTGATTTTGTTTTGATTTTTTTATTAAATTCCATATTTTTATCACATGCATTAATATGAAAATGATATAGGCATTCTTTATTCCTAAGCTACAATAAACAAATAGCCTACTGGTAGGTTATCGATAGCCTACAAATTTAATCCCCTACTTAAATTGATATGTAGTACAGATGAGTAAGTGTATCGTCCCACAAAGATTAAGAAACAAGGAAGAAATCTAACTTTCAATCAAAGGTAAGCGTGTATATGCTAGGGGAAAATAAAAATTAAATGCAAATTATAGCTAAGATGAACAAATGCAATATTTTATTCCTAAAATGCTGGGTGCATGCAGCACACAAGACCTAGTATGGTTAACTAATATGTATGAATGCTAGAAATATTATCTATATGCTGCAGTTAATTTAAGATGAATTAATTAAATTAATCTAAAGTTTGCATATGTATTTGACGTAGAAAGAAGAAGAGAAGGACAAGTGCTATGTTATGATTTTATGCTAACTGAACACGTGACCTAGTTAAAGATTTAGAATGCAAACTACCCTTATAGTGCAGATCAATTTCATGCATGAAAAGGATGGCAAAGAATATGAAGCAGAGACACGTGATTTATGATGTAAAAGATGCATGTTTGGTGTGATTACTATGATGCTAAATATGTACCGATCAGAGAAGGTGAAAGGTGAATTATGTGACATGTATGCTAGCTAACATGCAAATGTCTTATATGCATGCACTATGTAATTAATTATCATGCAAAAAACTAGTACTAAACTATATGATGCAGTCGAATTATGGGGGAGGGGGTTTCTTGTGTCAAATTAACAAGAAAAGATAGAAGAATCGAGAATTAAAAACAAAAAATTTGAGAAAGTGCCGAAAATTTCTAAGAAAAAATTTGCAAGAAAAGTTTGATAAAAATCCAGATTAATTAAAGATTAATTGCAAAGGCGTTTACTAATTGCCTAGGTTGATTTTAATCATTGAAACCAAAGATTTTTCCAGCTAATTTATGATCAAAATTCGGATTCACCATATAATATTCTTTGCATCCATGACTAACATGTAATGCAAAACCTTTTCATGTAAGCATCAATTCTAAACTAACATTAACAACATAAACATGAAAGCATTGAGATTAGATGGCTTTGATTGAACTTAAAATTATTCAAAGATGACTAACGTACATTAAATAATTATATGCTCAAGAACTAACCTATTAAAATTCTGCATATACCTTCAAACCTTAATAGATTAATGCCACTTATTTAATCAAATTGATGACTAACAGCTAATTCAATTAATTGGAAAACAAATCATGCAAGATAAATTGAATTCTAGACTTCAAAAATACCTAATATAATTCGGCATTCATATAATCCATGAGCACAAATATTCAACCATAAAATATCAAGATTTAAGCACAAATTCTCATAAAATCAACCCATAAGAATTAGCTACTAAACCCCACAATTGAAAGGAAAACTTAGTTCATGATTAAAATTAAAATAAATTAAAAAATCTTTTTTAAAACCATGGTGCAAGTTTCGGTTACAGAGAAGAAGAAGAAGAAGAAGAAGAGAAAAGAAAATTAGGGTTTTTACCTAAAGAGGAAAAACGACAAAGAAGAAAACATTATTTACTTCCATCCTAAAACAAAGGAGACATCTCTCCTTAAAATCAAACATGGAATAATCAAAAAAACAAAGGAGACGTGTCTTTCCTCAAAATCGTACTTGGAATAGGATTTTTCTTCGTAACTTGCATTGTGGAAGCCTACTTTTGCCTGCACACATTCCTACACTTAAGACTTGGATTTGAGCCTGTTTTGGGCTTCTTCATGGGCATAGCTACTCATGGATTTCTTTTGGGCTTGCTTTAAATCAAGATGGGTCTCTTTTTAAGTCGTCTATGGACTGGTTCGTCGCTACAAGCCATCCAAAATTGGCCCGAAACTCTAATCATTCTCGGACTGGTTATGATGGCTCATTTATGGACCAAATTCGACTAATCAAAAAAACCAAAATATAGAACTTGGATAGTTAAAAATTGGTCATCAGAAAGATCATTGATTCAGCTTCAATTTGAGCTTTGGATCACAGAAATCTGACGGTTGGATCTTTAGATATAAATTTGTGAAGCACAAGAGGTCAAACTGAACGTCTCCAACTTTACATCAATCTTCAAAATTTTACTGATCTCAAATGACAGCTCGGAAAATTCTGAAACTTGGTGAAAAATTCTTCAATGAGTCAAGATTATGCCTGCTAAATCTTAGAATTTTTTGATGCACCAATCCTGAGATCAAATTTCCAAAATGTCCAAAGTTCAAATCTACCAAAAATTGAAAAACAGTGTGAATTTCAACCTATTAAGGACTTTTTGTATTTTATGTGTGTAAAGCACTAATAATTATAAAACATGATAAATAGGCCATAGATAGCCATAAAACATATGCAAGATACTACATGTAAGGAACTAAAAATATATAAAAATATAATTGCATCAAATTGTCCCACACTTAGCTCTTGCTCGTCCTCGAGTAAGGTTAAAAACAAAAAATAAAGCCTAAGAAAATCAAGAATGTAAAAACTAATAATGGAAGCAAAAAAAAAGAAATAAATATGTAAATGCAGGGAACATTTTCTTAATTGTCAAAGTTTTTTTTTTCAACCTCCCGACAACATTAAAGACATACAAGGATTATAAACAAGAAGGAACCCTTGACATTTATTCCATAAAAATAATGAATTCACTTTAAATGTAAGAACGAAGAGACAGCACGTAAGATGCAACATCCCGTTCCCATACTAAGGGTTAGAACCCTAAAATATGGTATATGAAAGATCAATAAGAGATAAGGAAAATGTGTCTCATACTCATGCATAATGTTAGCATAAATG
>JAOQMP010000004.1:31737981-31758047 GCA_027563575.1 Erythroxylum pedicellare | reverse complement strand
GCATAATCAGATAATGGAAGTTGTGACTAGAGTAGCCAACGATCAGAGCTTAAAGCTCAACGAGTGGAAATGAGCCTTGAGCTCACAAGTGATTCAGAGTCTCAGGATCAACGTATAATGACCCCTGTATCCTCATCAGATAAGGGACAGTTATTAATGAGCCCGGTATCTAAAATAGATGCGGGACAGTTTAGGCACTCGGTCACAATAATGTAACAATTGGAAAAGAGTCTCATGATCATCTCATATGCATTTGGTTATGTATGTTTGATTGATTGAAATGCTTAAATTGCCTATGCTTAAGTGAAAATGTGAAACGTGATTAAATATGTAACAATGTGATTATATGTTATATGAAATGATGTATGGCATGAATTGAGTGAACCATCGATGATGGTTACCTCATGTAGTTCGTAAAACTCACCAAAATTGCAACGTTGCCTTTTCAGGACCGAGAGACGACTCTAGCTACTGAGAGGCTCTACCAACCGTGTAAATTATGACTAGCAAGAGAAGTCATGGCTCAAAGGTCGGTCAGCTGGGATCTTTAGACAAATTAGTTAGATTGTACACATTTTCCTCATTTACGTAGTACTATTGTAGTAGGTTTTGATGATGTACATATAGGAATTGTTGAAAGTGACAATGTAGACAATCGAGTTTTTTTTTTATGAAATGAAATGAGGAAAAAGTTGGTTTTAAAATATTGTGGTTTCTTAAGATGCTTTATAAGTGATTTATGATACCATGCCGCGAGAAGAGAGGGTAATGATTGATCGTTAGCGTGCCCTTATCCTAGGGTATGCGCCGGGATGACCTCCGGACGCCCCGGTGCATATCCCTAGGTAAGGGGGTGCTACAACATAAATTTCTCAACTTGTATAAGTCAAACAATCATCAAACTTGTCAATACATGTAAACACATAAGCACATCATAATGGTTTGGGCAAATCCATAAGCATGACGAACTACACAATTCCACATAATGGTCCTGTGTAATAGTAAACTTGAGGGAGTCCATAAAGGAGCTTCGTGCCACTAACGGGTATGTGGGAGAAGCCTTTAACTTGGTCAACGTGTATGTGGCATTCTTGAATGGACTACACTAAACCTACATAACATGTAATTTATGAACGGAAAATAGTTTGCCCAATTGGCACATTTTTGGAAACTTGATTTCATATACTTCGTATCCTTTCAAATTCATTTCCATTTTTGTTTCATAGTTCATCCACAACATTCATACACACAACATGTAGCACTTTCTTAAAGCATTTAAAAAACAATAAATGCACATTTACAAGTAGTTGAAAGGATTTATTTCCTTTTCTTGAAAGAAAAATTGATGACTTATTATTCAATTATAAAAATGTAACCTATCTTAGTCTCCTTGCTTGAAAACTTGCTCAATGATGTCTCTCCTCTTTATACCAAATCCCTTCCAAAAATCCAAATATTAAAACACCAACTTACCTTGAATCTTCACTAAACAATGAGTTTCTTAGCTCTAATTGAAGCTTTAGCCTTGCTCTTCCTTTTTCCCTTCTTGCTCAACCCCAAAATCCCTCTTGAAGACTAAGAAAAATTGAAACCTAGATGACCTCTTCTTTCTCTCTTTTTTTGTTCTTCTCTCTCTTCTCTCTTTTCTCATTCACGTTTCTAGCTTCTTCCAAATGTAAGACAACAAATTTTTTCTCCCCTTTTATACCCTTCCTTTAATGCTTTAAGACTTTACAACTTAAGTGATGTTCCAACAATGCCCCCCATGCAATCTTACCACCCTAACACTTTAATTCAATTAATCTATGTCATCTAATCTCACTCACATTAACATGCTAATTAATTCCAACACAAATTAATCTAGCAAGACCCCAAAATTAATCTAATCATGCTTTATTCATTAAGAAAAAAAATCGGGAGCCAACAGTCTCACTTCTTCCCTTATTCTTAACAATATTAGCCTTAGATTATGTTGATATGTCAAGTTCCTTTCTCCTGCTTCCTCATTCAATAGACCTTTAGTGATGGAATTCATGGTGAGCATTCCTCCTAAGACTAAGTTGCTAAATGTGACAATGAGAGAGTCGCAATTCTTTGGTAATAAGCTAAGAAGTAATAAGGCCTGCAGCTGCCCATTAATCTTCATTTTGATCTTCATCAATTAATTTATGAGCCCCTTGAAAATCTTTAAGTGCTCAATCATACTTTGATCATCTTTGTATTTCAACTTGATCAATCGTCTTACGAGGTGGGATTTGTTTCGAGGAATCTTCTTTTTGAACCTTGAACTTAAATTTTTGTCTATGATTTATATGCCACAATCACACGCTCGAACAAGCTTTGGTTGACAAACTTATGGATCATAGCTGTCAGCTTTTAGTTTAAGAGCTCCCATTCCTTATCATTTTTTCCTTTTGACTTCTTCCATTTGTGATTGGCTTATGCAATTCTTTGTAATATAAATAGTCATTCATCATAGACTTCGAATACGAGTAATTATTTACAGTGAGTTTGAATATGTTACCCTAATAAGTGGTGGTACCTTTATTTTAAATCATAGAAGAAGATGATGGCCCACAAACTGTTGGAAAAAGACAAGTCGATACCTTAAAGCTCTTTTGTGTGATTAAAAATGGACAAGAATTAATTACAAGCGTAACCAAACAAACACAGATTTTTATGTGAAAAACCTCTAATGCAAAAGAAAAAAACTACAAGGTTGTATGTCTAAAAGATCTTTTACTATAATATAGTAACGATTTCTTCTATAAATTAAACTAGAAGCTAACTTGACTTCTCACTCTATTTAGAATGAATTACAACATTTTGATTCATCACGAATTTGTAGTGGATCACTCACATACTCAAACTTAAGAAATTAGAGATTTTCTCAAGCGCTTCACTCTTTAAAGTGGCTCTCTTTCTCTCTTTTAAAGTGTGATTCTCATTTGTATTGTGGATGTCAAAGACGTCTCTAAACACTCATATATATGGTAGATTTAATGCCCCTCCCAAAAAATTCTTCTATTCTCCTTTTTTATATTAATTAGCAAATCTTCACTTAGATTATGAATTTATTCTCCATCCATTTTTCAAATTAGTTTATCTTCACCAACATTATCAACTTATTCTACATATTTCTTTAATATTAATAAATCTTCATCAAGATTACTAGTTAACCTTATGGTATCCCATCAATTATGGAAGAAACCCCAACCAGAGTAATGCCACTGCATCTCATACAATTCTCCGTTTTTATTATTTAACTATTTCAGACATTAAGGCTACTTGCCCCTTAGGTTTTAACGTTACGCACATTATATTTTGTATATAAAGTACTGAATTGAATCTATCTACATCAAATATCTGACAAAGTTATTAATCCACATACAATAGCTGTCGTATCAACAACTTACCCTATACTATACATATTTGTGCAAGTAGTAACATGGATTACAACTTGTAAATTTGAACTATCTACTTTGGAAGTTTATGTGTCCTCTAGGGGACCACAGGTAACTGAAAACTTGTCTTGTTGGCGGGAATACTTTCAGGTTTATGTGTAAAACCAGGCAGACGCAAAACCTATAGACGAGTTGTACTTACCTTTTGTCTAGTCGGCACCTACAGTCACAATATTGCTAACCTGAAACATGAGTTCTAGATTAATTACAAAAATTTGAGATTATATTGATTTTGAAAATAATGAAATGGGATATGATTAAATTGCATAATTTTAAGTTTACAATCCAGACAAATTTATTAAATGGATCTTAATTAACTTCAATATTTACTCAAATTATTGTAAGTTTGCGAGGATAGCTAGAAGAGTGATAGACAATGTTGCTTAGTATAACATTGCTTCAAGTCTAGGATGTGATTAGACTTGCAAGGAAAAGTGGCACCATTGCACATTTACCGTCAACTCCAAATCATCCAAAGAGGAAAAAATTACCAGAAAGAGAAGAAAAATGGTTACGACATAGGAAAATTAGCTGAACTTTGGTGAAATATTATCTCAGAATTCAACACTTCTGATTCTGATGTTTCATCTCTCACGCGGCGCGGCAGCCTGCAATTTAGATACTTGAGTAACACACGGATCTATAGCATTAATCCGAGTTATAAAGTTCATCATTTCTTGAACTTAGTTTTCTTTGTGCTTAAACACTTTACAGTTCAAGTCCTTCAGGCCTCTCCGAGTGCTTAATTTTACATATCGTGGTTTAGGATCCATTAATGTCTCTTTCAGGGTTCGAAGGTGGGGATTACAGACACAAAACAACGCTTTTCTATGTGCAACATATGTAGAATCATTCTAGGAAAAAAGTGTAGCTGACATAGATTTCATGCTCCCTGTTTTGTTAGGACAATTACTACTGTACCCATCAATTCCAGACGCTAAACCCACTATCTTATATAGACCTGATTTTTGTATCTTGGTGGTGACGGCTTGTACGGATATTTCTTTCTTTCTTCTTTGCATTTGATTGTCACAAATAGAAGAAATTAACCTGATGGAGTTCTGCTATGCCGACCTGTGTCATAAGTAGTCATGTCTTATCAGAAAGCTACAGTATACCCTAATCAAGGTTCAGGCTTTGACCTAGTAAGATATACGCGTCTTAGGTTTTTCCATAGTAACAACCTCTACCTTGTATTAAATTAGTATAGACGTAAGAGTAGTGTAGTTTTCCAAAGCATCGAGGAGTGGCCTTATGCTACATTATAATGTTCCAATCCACCAAGCCATCATTTACTATACGTGGATTTGATCAAATTTTAAATGGGCTCAAATATACTATCAATATGTTGAAGCACAAAAACTTGAGCAACCTAATGAAAACTGAGAAATTTATAACGTTATTCTTATACAAAATCGGCAAGCTTTCAATTCTTCATGTGACAGAGTGCTTCGGACAAAACATTCGGGTCCCTCGTGGAGAGTATGTGTGTATAATACTTTGAAATACAAAGGTTGTTTCGCGCGTGATTGGTCGGAAAATTGGGTTGCTTGCAAGTTGGTTTTGGAGGCTCAACTTCAAGTCAAGTTCGTCATGATACATAATTCATGCACTTAAATATCATCATATTGCCCTAGACGTGCTTAGTAGCCGATTAAGTTGGTACAGATGGTGACTTCTAAGAAAAGGTACTTTATTTATTGCTCTTGTTAATACTCATTTGATTTAAAAATTAATTGATGTAGAAGGACAAAAGCATCTACCACCAAAATGAATTTATGTCAGTGTTAATGTTGATTTAAAATAACTGCTTCTATATATATATATACACACACACACTTAAATTAAGAAGAAGTATAAAGAAAATTTAAATTATGATTAAGTGAACTTATATATAATTAGAAATATTAGATTTCAATTCAAAATTTAAGGTAATAAATTAAATAAATATATTCACATCATTTTATATCTTTAAATTATAAATAATTCGGGTTGAACCTTTCTATAAATCAATTAGTGAAAATTAGATCAAATTCAAGTGAAATAATAGTCTTGAATTTTGGCACCTATACAATAAACTGTAGTTATGTGAGAACTTATTAATTAAATATATGATTAAGAAGATGTTCAAAATTGAACCTTGTGGACTATAAATTTATAATTAAGTTACTAACAAGATGCCGAGGAAAAAGTATTTCACGTTTTCGATGAGAATTTCTGGGTATCATTTTGTAAATACATGAAATCATATTGCAAAAGCTTCATTCAAGTAAGTTGATCTCATCCCAAGACAAGCTATGACAGCTGAACAACTAAATTTCATGATGTGAAGATTTTCCATTGCGCAAATAATTAAGATTTGCTATTATTTTTATGTTCCCTGCCATTACATAACAACTAATATACAAGCTCATGCCTTGCTCTTCAACGATACCCCTCCACTAAAGTAATATAATTAGATAATAAAATGGACCAACAGTATATATCATTTTTAATCGAGAGATAATATAGTCACCATTACCCCTACGTGAACGTATTGTGTAATTTTATGGTTAAATTTTTCCAGAGTTAATGTGTGATATTCTAGTTCTCAACAGTGATGACATAAATCATACGATATGCTGTATATATATACATATAATTTTTTTCTTTTCCTGCAAGCATTGGTAAAGTTGAAAAACTACCGCTTCCGCAGCAATCCCATTGTCAAATTGTATATACTCTGTGTTCATAGATTTGTACATGAGTGGTTGTACTGTGGTGTATAGAGTTTACCTCAGCCATCTTCAGTTGGGTATCTTAGTGTTTGATCTCTAAGGGATAAAAGCTATGTCCTCTTCAATAATAGAGCGATTAAGCTCTAGTTCATTAGTATGTACCCTACATATATATGCCTGTATATAACATCACTCCTACAAAATATGGATACTCCCTAAAAGCTTAATTATTTGCATACAATAGGCCCTAACTTTGTTGAATTCTCGGATTCTTAGAGGTTCCAAAAGTATATCTACATCTGATAATGGAAACATCTTTGTGTTAGCTTTTATCCCTTAGGAAAGAGCCAATTTTTTCTGGTAAAGATGGAGATAAAGAGAACTTCAAGACATGTTATTAACACTGCAAAATTGTATACCAACAGAAAAAAAAAAGAGGAGGATCCCTTAATTGAAATTCGTTCAGGCTCAACTTGAGCAAAGGCAAGAAGGGTACCAGGGCCTACTCTCATGAAGAATAGAATAGGCGAAGAAAAGGGCTCATATTTTCTTCTTTACGAGGTTCAACTATTGACTCTTGTGAAGAACAACAAAAACGATTCTTATTTTACTTATTCTTTGTAAAGACTCACTCTTAATTCTCGTGATGAATCAAATGAACCAAAATAAGGATTTTTTTTTAAATATTTTGCCCAAGATCTATAAAATGTAATCCTATACGCTTGTCATTAATTATTAAAATATAAGAGAACTTAAGCATAATTTTACAGTACTTCAATTGAAAGCATTAACTGAGACCATTAGCCACAGGATTTGAGCTATTGTTTATTTTAAATTTTCGTTACACATTCTTTTGAGTGAAATTTTTTATGTGAATACATTTCTTCCCTTTTCTAAAAGGGTACTTCTTTAGTCCATTTTCTGGAGATATGAATAGGTCTGGTAATGTTCCTGAATATAACATCGAACTGATAATACATTAGCTTAAAAAGGTTTGAGTAGAAGAGAAAATAATATTGCATCAAAAGCAAACTTATTAATAGTTTTAAGCATTATGGTGTTGAATTTGTTAAAAGTTGCATATCTGTCACTCGTAGCAAGTTGCACAATAATCTGTGTTTTGGATGAAGATCAGGAACAAAATCGAACCCTAACTAATAGGAACTCTGCCACTCGACAACCTAGCGATCTCTATTAGATTCGTCGACATAGGGACATGACATGTAGATTTTAACACCTCATCATTATTATAATCAAATCCATTAGCCAAGAGGCTGATGGATGATGCATAAAGCTCAAAACCATCACTATTACATTGATGTTAGTTAAGATTAGGCAGTTTTATTTTTGCGGCAGAAACGCAGTCCAACCAAGATGTCCAACATAGAGCTGGCTTACACCTCGACCTTTGGCAGACAGCAGTTCATCAACAACTGGTTTGCACTTACCATTCTCTAAACTCTTCCCTCCGAAATTAGGATTCTCTCCTGAATCCCATCTTCCATAAATGGCTGCTTATATCTTTCAATTCCTGCCCATCAACTTCACGCCAACATCGGTAATATTCCTTGTTTATCTCATTGGACAATCATGCACACACAACCTAAGAAAACCGGAAGTTCTAGTACTAGCAGTGGCACTGGGGCTACTACTTCACCTCCTCCAACCTCCGGACGCCACCCTGTTTACAGAGGAGTTAGGCGTAGGAGTAGTGGGAAATGGGTTTCGGAGATCAGAGAGCCAAGGAAGCCTAATAGGATATGGCTAGGCACATTCCCAACCCCAGAAATGGCTGCTGTTGCTTATGATGTGGCAGCTCTAGCCCTCAAGGGGCAGGATGCTGAGCTCAACTTTCCAAACGCGGCGGCTTCTCTGGCTGTTCCAGCGTCCACATCACCACGTGATATTCAGGAGGCGGCAGCCTCTGCAGCTGCCGCTATTGGGGCTGCAAGGGATGCTTTAGGGATAGGAAATGAGAGGCACAGCAACCAGCATGTATTATCGGAGGGGAGTAGCAGTCAAACAGTGCAAGATAGACCAATGGCCAATGAGTTCGTCGACGAGGACTTGATATTTGATATGCCTAATGTTTTGGTGAACATGGCCCAAGGCATGATGCTTAGTCCTCCTCGCTTGAACATTGCCAGTGATGATCGTGATCCTGCCGACGACAATACTGCTCCTGGAGACCATAATCTCTGGAAATTCCCTTGATTCATCACAACTTTATATATCAAAGCTATATCTAATAATTAAAAATAAAGACAAATAATCAACAGAAAAGGGGGTAATTTATCAGCATCTTGCTTCAAAAGCATAAACTCAGACTCAAGATACTGTTGGAAAGTGGGTGTGTAAGTGGATCATTTTTCATTATTTTGTATCGGATTTCCTATCTATGGCTTGCTGTAGTTGCACCGTCTTGTTTTTTTTTATGTTAATGGTTCTTCAGGAGTGACTGGACTGAAAGGAACCTTTGTGAGTAAAATTTTATGAGCAGCTTTGGTTGATTTCTTTAAAAATTTTCTAGTGTCCCGTTTAAATAAGCAGGAGAATTGGCCATGAAGTTCACATGAACAACGATGACAACATCTCGGTGGCTTGGAAATTCATTTTGAGAATGTTGTCACCACTCTTGATATTTAAGCAATTCAATGTATATATGGCAGACAGAACCCGGCATCCAAGTAAGATTGGTGTTGTCTAATAACTGCCATCGACAAAACTGCAACTACCAACTACCAACTACCA
The DNA here is from genome assembly GCA_027563575.1 of Erythroxylum pedicellare. Taxonomy (NCBI): domain Eukaryota; kingdom Viridiplantae; phylum Streptophyta; class Magnoliopsida; order Malpighiales; family Erythroxylaceae; genus Erythroxylum; species Erythroxylum pedicellare. Next base: position 31,749,115 of record JAOQMP010000004.1, on the reverse strand, counting down.
ACTACCAACTTGACATCATCAGGTTGGATAATGGGCAAGAAACCCATATCCTAAAAGTTGCCTAATCCATCCAACTGTAATTTGTCTAGCACTAATACAAGTATATCAGCAGCTATCTTATAGTAACAGGAACAAAAATGGAAGAATTACGAGATAGAAGAAAGGACTATCAAGTCTAATTATCTTCTTGCTCGTAAAGGCTAATAAGACACCGTCATGTTTTCGAGTTCTGTGACACAACCGCCATTGCTGATTGAAAGGAAGCGACTCGGTGATCTGGGAATGACCCATTTGTTCTCAGTCTTCAATTGTCGTGTTTATTCAAAATCCAATGAATATGCAAAGATAGCAAGCATATCAGACAGTTCGGTGAAGAGGAGCTTCTAAAGATGGATTCGCTAGTCAACAATGATCATTAAGGTGTTGATTTTAAGAGTCTTAATAATGTCTATCTAAATAGGTAAACAAATTAACAATATTTAATTTTCTCACCAGAATATTCCTCATTAAGCACATAACGAGAATTTGTGAATGCAAAAAGGTGATTGAAGTCGGAACCTATGCCTTGCTCGCTAGGCACCGTTTTACTTGAAAGAAAGAATGACAAGTGCAAGTTAAGGCTTTAAAATTTTGGTTTATCGAATACAGAGGCATGTTTTAGTAGATGTATCATTGTAGCGGTCAACAATACTAAAAACTTATTTTATCAAGAATGCAATGAATATAAGTTGTTTACATACTCCATTTGTAACACATGTATATAATAAAAAATAGTTGTTTAGTTGATCAAAATAGAGTTGCAAGTGTAAACCGACTATGGCCTTACCTTACCGGCCCCTGCTCACTCCGGGCGTTAGGCTCAGAAAAGCATAGGCTAGAAAATGGCACAAGTTGTGTTTGTTGAGAGAGATTCATGTAGTTCTCGATCTTATAAAACAAGAGTGAAAATAAGCGTACATATGCATGGTCCATTGTTGACGTGTCTTTCTCAACAAGCTGAATGATTGACATATAGCAGTTCCATAGTGGAAATGGTTGCTCTGCGATCCACCAGGGCTTCAGGATTGACGCGGACTTAATTTCCATTGACCAACGTCTCTATTACTCATGCAGTATCGCTTTGAACGTCCAAATGCCTATCCACTAAAAAGTATCAAGACCTTGTTAGTACAGATGGTTGAGATGTTTCTTTGAGAACTTGATTATACAACTCTTACCATCTTATAAATTATAATATATGGGAGATTGAAAAATCCGATTATAAACACCATAATAATGTCCTGTTATTATAATGTCAATTTTCTCGTATATTATGTGTGAGAGCCAATAGCGTTCTCAATGCTCCCCACTGGTATGGGGTTAGTAATTTATACCCATTTTATATACACAAAGAAATTCAGTGTTTTAAGGGTCACTTCTGCATAATTCTCTTGGTTGATTCAATTGACATTCAAATCAACAACTTAATAACCACTTAATTAGTTAATTAATCTATTCAGTTGCTATAACGTCACTTTATTCAAGCAAAGAGTATTAAGAACGAACGAAAAGGTTGCTTCGTTGTGAGTTAACCAGGAACATCTTTTCACAAAGAAGGTGTACGATACAACTACGAGTGTATAGAACGTAGTGAAATCTTGAGAAAAACCCTATTAACATGATAACGGGCAGGAGACACGACTCCATCAATGGGCGCAGTCAAAGACAGTGATAATTATGTGATAATGCAATAATTAGAGCTACCTAAAAGGGATTAAGCACCACAAACCCGCAGCCTTATTCTTCTACTATTAATCACTACGGATGACTTGGATTCCCCCTTCATTTGTGCTTCTTCTTTCCATTACATAAAGTATATAAAATAATCCAGCCATGAAACCAACCGTCCCAGTATTACAAAATGAATTAGCCCAAACTTGATCAATTTAATCTTATGCAGTTAATAGGCTCTAATGCCGTTGTTTAACTAAAATCATAAGCGGGATATATTTCAAATGTTGAATATTACTCAATCAAACAAAATGCTTTTGTGAATCAAATTCCAGTAAAGGAAACTTTGGTATCACGATATTTTGCTTAAAGAAGTAAGGTTAGTTGAATGATTAGTTTTCATACTTGGGATTATTGAGTTAACGGGTTTGACCAACCTACTTTAGGCCTTGGTGTCATTTTCGAAGATTAAAGAACGGGTAATTATACACAAAGGTTAATGATTAGGGTTGGCAATGGCACGAGATTTGGGTTCAATTCATTTTCTTTCGGCTCATGAGCAAATCAAAATTTAATCAACTCAAATTTTGTTCATTGATTTCAGATTGAATCGATTCATGTCATATTTAAATTAAAATATCAACCTTATTCTTGACCTTTACTTTTAAGGTTATAAATCCATTTATTTTTATACAAATACTTTTTTAGTTCTTTAATATAATTTATTATTTTAAAAAGTTAATAATATCTCTTGAGCAAGGATCTCTCTCTCTCTCTCATCTCTATATTTTTATATTTTGAAGGCACAAATGCTTTACCTATTTATATTAGTTGTATCAATGTATGTTTTTTTGGGTAAATTGCCTCACTCCACTAGAGTATTTACTTCACATCGAAGGTATAGTTGTCCCATTTAACTAGATCAATTGGTTTAATTTTAAAATATCTATAATTTAGGTAAATTATCACACCCTTCTAAAATAGTTACCTTATTTTAAAGGCACAATTACATAATGTAACTAAATCCGTCATAATATTTTTAGGTATGTATATTTTAAGGAGCTATGTCTTGTTCTAAATAAATCATTTAAATGACCCATGTATTAAAAAGGAATTAGGGGATTTAATAATTTAATAAACAGGTTTTTGGACTTTTGGCTCATTATAGTAGGAGTTCTAAAATTGACTGATAGTGATCAACATTTTACGTGTATTAGGAATCTATCCTTGCCTATTAAGTTTCTGTTTTCTCATAAAATACTATCATGTATGAAAAGTGAGATAAAAAGGTTTAAGGAAAGAGACAGATTAAGTAAGAAGCTTGTTTTGAATCATTTTCACATTACTGAACGATAGAAAAAAGGTTAGTATTTGCAAGCTTTATCTTCATATGAGAATAAAAATTTGAATATTAATGAATATTTGTGAATTTCCAGATTTATAGATTCTATGATGTTTATAAAAATTACGCTTACATTTGGTGTTAGAGTGTTATTACAAAAAATTCATGGTTCTCCTTTATCGAAGATTTCTCATGATTTAGAGAACCTTATGAATCCCATTGAGAGAATTTTAAGACAATCTTAAGTTTAATTGCTCATGTGTTTAATGATTATGTATGAAGAAAAAAAATCATGAATTGAGGCCCATGTATGCAATTAAAAAGAAAGAACGAAAATTGTTAGGAAAAATTTCCCAACGCTGACGACATGACTAGTGTTAGGTGTTGGGAAATCCCGATGCTGGCCATGATGCGTCGGATGCACAGGGAAGTTCTAGTGTTGCTGGTTTATATATTTTCAAAATTTTTAATCCAAAATATTATGTTTCGATTACTTATAATTTGATGCTAATGAATTGTATTTTATGGGTAAATTGAAACTCATTGTTATAGGATTTTTTTCAAATCGTCCAAAGATGGTTGGCTTATTTTTATAGTTAATAAGAATGAATGTAGGTAATATATATACACAATTAGTTATGTTTAAATATCCAAAGATAGAACATATTTCTAGTTGGTGTATTTGCGATTACCAAATTATATATATATTAACATCATTATGTGTTGTATGATATATTAATAGATTGCCTAAGGGTAAACATTAGTATGCAATTTATAACTATTATTATATGCTATATGCTGTGTTAATGAGTTGCCCAAAGGTGAACGTTAATATACAATTTATGAAGATTTTTCTAAATTTGTGTAACATGTTGTTGTATGACTCACAGTATTAATATTAAGTTTTAATTCCTATAATAGCTATTGCCATATATCTGAACCTCTCATATGTTATGATGTTCAATGGACTAAACTTCTCTGAATAGAGTGAACAATCTAGTTCTATCTTGGAGTTTTAGACTTAGATTTGGTAGTCAAAACTAAAAAACCAAATGCTCTGAATGTTTTGAGCATTAATGAGGAGAAAATCCATTTTAACAACTAGGAAAGATTAAACAAAATGAGTCTGATTTATATAAAGATGAAATTACTGGCAATATTAAGTCTGCTCTTCCCAAAGCTGCTGACAAGTCTTTTTTTGGGACTCTTATGGGTATATTAACCACTATAAAGTTTGACAGATCACGTGTTATGTAGAGCACATTATTAACATAACAAACATTGTAGTAGGACTTAAGTTCTTAAGAATGGAAGTGGATGAAAGCTTCCTTATGTAATTCATCTTAAACTCATTACCATCTAAATCCTTTCCAATGAGCTATAATATAATAAAGAACAAAGGGAATGGGAATAAGTTACAAAGTATGTCGTTTTAAGTAGAGACTAAACTCAAGAACAAAGGAAATCACTCTATTAATTACGTTAAGAATCAAAGAGCTAGTAAGAAAGGTGGAAAGAAGCATGAGAAGAAAGTGATAGGACCCCTGAAAGTCAGTGGGGAATCCTCTCAAATCTATAGGAAGGAACATGATGAATGCAAATTCTATTTCTATAAAAAAAGTTGGGCATTTTCAATAATGTAAGGCAAGGTTTAAGAAGAAAGGTAAGCCTAGTGCTTATGTATATTTTGAAACAAACCTTGTTGAAGTTACTTTTAATACTTAGTGGATTAATTCTGATTGTACTAATCATATAAGTGCTAAACTGGACTACTTTCACTTATCATTGAGCTTGGGGTTGAACATATCATCATTTTATTCTAAATCGACATTTGCAGAATATACCTCTTAGCATTATTAATCAAGGAATGTTGACATGGCGACTAGTTCCAAATAGTAGTAATTCATTCCACTGGGAGGAATGTGGCAAAATTGTCCCTACTGAAGGAATAAACAATTTAGAAAAAATCTCCACTTTATACACTCATGATCGTTTGCCTTCTATGGCCGATCTTCTGCTTCAAGGTGTTTAGTATCATCTAAACAACGTCACTTTCCTTATTATATACATCTCATTTCCTTTTATGAAGCTATTATATATATATATTCACATTTGATGGTATATAATACATATTGTTTTAAGCTTCCTTGAACCTCGAGGATGACATGTATGCTTATGGAGGTGGGAGCGATATCACAACGATCCGTAAAGAGTTAGGAACATCGATTGTTTTGAAAAATTCATCAATTTGACAGACTTTGTTTGGACATTCACGTATGCATTTCACTCCAAATTTGGTTCATTTAACGGTTTACTAATTTGACAATATCTAAGTTCTATACTAATTGTGTTTTAGGTAAATTGTTTTGTATTGGCAAATCATGTGGAGAGTTTGTCTTCCACACTAAATTTGGTGATTCATTCACTATATCCTCTACAAGTTTAGCTATAACGGAAATACTGTTGCAGGAAGGTGTTAAAAACTCTATACCTGAGGGAAGAACTATCACTATTTCAATTTGTGCCTTCAAATATATAAAGACTCTTCTTGGGAATCCAGACATCGGGGATTCGTTTACCTTTACCAACTCTTATGTCACTTGGAATCCAAGAAAATAATTATATCATTATCATTTATCGCTGCAATAAATTGGACTAAGCTTTAACGTTGATTTGTTGTTGTATCTGTAAGAATTTGTCAAACAACCTCTCTACTAGTTAGGGGTTAAGTTGTGTACTATTGAGTGTGGACAGTTATTGTTCCTGTTCTATGACTGTAAAAATTGTTAACCTTCTAATTCAATGATTGTACTTGAATATTATATTCAACAAATCTCCTTATTTCCTTTTCAATATATTGTGTAAAATATTGAATTCAAATTCTTATATTTCTAAAAAATTTATAAAAAATAAATTTTAGGTTGAAATATGCAACCAAAGAGACAATGTGATATAATGCGACCCAAGTTCAGAAAATGATTTGGAGGTACTTACTGCCAAAGTGAACCATCAAATTCTGCAGTTGCAACTAAATCACCTCCTCCTCCTCCTCCAGTTACTATAGTTGCAGATGACGCATCACCTAATGTTCCTGATTTTACACCTTTCACCACTCTTACATCATCTACTACCCTTGCGGATGAAGGAGACGGTCGCCAGCTTAAAGTTGAGAGACCTGATGGAAGAACTTACATAACAATTGTCAATAATCTATAAGTGAAATTACATGAAACACTATATGTTTACAATTAAGTTATAGGTTTAAATTTTTTCAAATGGTATAAAATTATTTGTTTTTATATTAGATTGATTCCATTTAGACTGTGCTCTAGAAACATGACAGTTAAATTTGAGGAGAAGATTGATCTTGAGGGTTATGTATGGAAGAATATCTCTTAAGCCGCAAAAGAATTTTACTTTCAGGAGTTTGAGGTACAATAAAAATTAATTTCTTTATTAAATTGATTTGTATATATTAATTAGATAAATATTATTACATTATAAGTATTTATTGAATTTTTTCTTTCATTTCAGAAAGAATTTTTTTAGGATTCTGAATTTGACGTGGTTATATATAAAGTATGAAGGAGACGAGTGTGTATACATTATTATGACTTTATTGGTGCGATACACAAGGTTGGCATATGACCGCCTTATATTTCCGAGTAAATATGGAGTCGTTCGCAGCAATATTGGATATCATTTGAGGCAATGTCCATTTCAAAGCGTAACTCTACTAACATACATGGAGGACCGTGGGGAGAGAGTCTTCCTATACATAGGGAGGATCTATTATCCATCACGAGTATGCAGAGAGATTTGTAATTATTTAAACTTTACACTTATATTCTAATTGTTTTACTTTGTTGTATTTCAATTTAAATTGATGTGTGAATTTTGGAATGAACATATGTGTATCATGGATAATGATAATAGTGTAAATGTCTAGTGTCATATATGGTTGTGTTAAGTTATTTTCTTTGTTTAACAGAGGGTAAATATCATAAAAATAGAGGAAACTTGTTAAAATTTTTATAAATTTTTGTTCACTTATAACATTTTATTCTTATGCAGAAAAAGTCTATAGGCATGAGGCCTAAACCCTGTCAATTCTTTTTGCACACTCATACTAAGAAGTATGAAGGTGTGACATTTGTCAACACCCGATGTAGAGAACTTAATGTAAGTGAAGTTTATGCTTTAATATCAATTCTTAATAATTATCACTTGTTGATATAAACATTACCTCGTAATAAGACAAAATATAAGAAAACATTCAACGACAGTCTCAGCACGAACAAACTATGATGAGAGTCAGACATATCTTGATGCAGTGGGTGGTAAGGACTATTGTGAAAGGATCTTTAGGTTAGGTTCATTTGTGAACACATGTTATTTGCAATCCTCCACGTCCAGCATAACAAAATCTAGTAGACGGTTGACAATCAATGAAGTCAATGAGCTTCAGACCACAGTGCAGACATTGATGGAGTACATAGCTCAGTTAAGATATGAGGTGGATGAGTTGAAGGGGGAGGGGTAACACCTCAGAGCATTTGCAGTCACCAGGACAATAGGATTGTTGTAGTCATTTGGTTTGAAATAGAAAGACTTATTATGTACAATTTAATGTTTTTATTATCAATTAAGATAAATTTAACTTTATATCATCAATCAATTTTCTGTTTAAACAAATTAAATATATAAATAAATCAAAATATTATGCACAGATAATTCATAATTGTTGAAATTATGCATTAATTATAAGATCATAAAATAAAATTTAATTTCAGATTTTTAAAAAAATTTAAAATTATTTACCGATAGAAAATGCAAGTACGTTGGTAAAATCCATTATAGTTATAGACAGAATACCACAAACTGTCAATAAAATGCAAGGTACTTACTGGCAAAACAAAGAGTAACTGTCGGCAATAGCGACAGTTGTTGCCAACATTACCGTCAGGATTTGCTAAACCGTCAGTATAGTCACCGATAGTCATTCATAGCTGATGGTAAGGTTACCGACGGAATAACCAATACCATTGGCAAATATTTCAACAGAAAGAAAAAGGTTGTAGGTAAATTTACCAACCGTCACAGTCAACCATCAGTAAATTTACCTACAACCTTTTATGATGCCTTTATTCGTCGGTTGATTCCATCGACAATTTATACTACCGATGAAATCCAAACATTTTCTATTGGTAATATCTGACGATAAATGACTTTTTCTTATGGTGAAACACTTTCATCATTTAAAATTAAACCTTGTGAAAACCATTTTTGATGGCTTTTATTACCCCCAGAAGTCAGGTAAGCCATCTTGGAGTCAAGTGGTGGGAGATCTCGATACATTTGGTAAGCTATAGCATGTTGTTGGTTTAATAGATGGCCTTGTCTCCCCCCTCTGTCTGAAGTTTTATTTTAGGGTGTTAGCAAATGGAAAATTGCTCTTGTAGGATACTTCTTGTAGAAGAGGATAGCATACCCAGTTATCCAACGTTGGGTAGACTCTAATTGGAAGAAATGAGGATTGTAATCTACACTAATAACTGAAGACAACTTGTTTATATTTTGGTTTTCTTCAGAGGAAATGGAAGGCAAGGTTATGGATATGGGGCCATGACACATTCAAGGTAAGCCTATGTTCTTAAGGAAATGGGAGATAGGTTTTAAGCTGGACAAGAATGAAATTAATTTAATTCCATACCTATTTGGGCAAACTTGCATAAGATCCCTCTTAAATTTTGGTCATCAAAGGGCTTGAGTTATTTATCAAGTTTCAATGGAACACCTCTTGTGTTAGATGAAAACACTGCAAACATAAAAAGAGTGGTTAATGCAAGGGTATGCATCAAAGTTGAGTATAAGAAAATTATGTCAAATTGTATTTCTATTATAAGATTTAATATTATTGGAGAGAAGGTTGAGGACTCCATTTTGGCTATCTTACCTGTGGAGGCCAAATTTGAAACAGACAAAGAGGTGGATTCCAAAGAAAAACAATGTTGAGGTTTGTAGTGATAGTAAGCAACTACCAAATTTCGTATAAAACAAACAAGATGGAAAAGCAAAGATGAATGAAGTTATCCCAAGCTAGTAAGCGGAAGTGAAAATGGTTTTATGTGTGATAAAGCTACAGAGGAAAGTAGTCATATTAAAGTGGCCAAGTTAAGTGAAATAGCACAATCTCCAGCTGCTTTAACGTCTAAACAAAGCTAGCGAAGTAAAACTACTGAAAATGGTTCTATGTATGATAAAGCAGTAGGGAAAACAGTGGTGCTAAAGTGACTGAGCTAAGTGAAATAGCATAATCTTTAGTTTCTTCAACATCTAAACAAAGCCAATGAGGTAAAATTGGTGAAAATCATTCTATGTGTGATACAGCGGCAGGGGAAAAGTAGTGTTGTTAAAATTCCAAGAATAGTTGAAGTGACCATTGCTTCAACTTTTAAAAAGTCTGGTGAAACTATTAGCAGTGTAAAAACACAAGGTCAACGAGAAGAGTCTACTTGAGGCATACAACAGAACATGAATAGTCAAGATAATTCAAAAGATGCAATTAATATTGGTGATAATTTCCAAAGGTATAAGGATATAATTGATACAATTATACCAAATAGATGTGGCCTCCAGCTGACCTTACTCATATTTAAGATAACAAAGAAAACAATAGTGAGACCAAACTCGAGAATGAAGAGTGGTAGAAAACAGAAACAAAAAATTGAAAATATAAAAGGAGGAATAAGTCAGAGGACTTAATTGTCCTAATAAACAACTAGCTTTAAAAGATTATCTTAAAGCTAGTCATTCTTACTTTGTTGGATTGGTGGAAATTAATATTATAAAGGAAGCGTTTCACAAGGAGTTGAAGTTTATACATGTGGATTGGCAAACCTTGAGCAACCATTCTAAACATCTGAATGGAAGGATCATTGTTGCAATGGAATCATATCATGTGATGGTCTTTAAGTGGTTTTGCACTGACCATTTCATTCACTGTGAGCTTATCCTAAAACCTCTTAACATTCCTACTGCAATTAATATGGTATATGTTGCTAATTGGGAGTGTAAAAGGCCTAACTTATGGAAGGAGTTATAAGATATTGATTTGAGAAATACTACGCCTTCGATGGTGATATAGATTTCAATTGTTTGCTCTCTTTCTCTAAATCTTCTGGGGCGTGAATTTTAACACATATTGATATTAAAGAGCTTTTTGCTCTCACTTTGATGCTAATACTTTTAGATCTGAGACATCTAGGTCCTATTTTCACATAGAGTAAACATCAAAAAGGCAATAAACTTGTACAAAGAAAGTGGGATAGGTGTTTAGTGAATAATGAGTGGCTCACACAAATGGCAAATAACTTTGCAATTTTTTAGGAGCCTTTGTTCTCAGATCACACTCCCTCCAAAGTCCTTTTTGGAGGCAAGTTTTTCAACAGAAGATCTCCTTTCTAGTTCTTCAACTCCCTTCTCAAACATTCTCAGATTGATTTAATTATTGAAAATGCCGTTAAATTGAATTTTTAAGGCTCAAAATCATATTAGTGTGTTTAGTTGCTAAAATAAGTCAAAATTGAATATATAATGCTTCTCAAACATAGTTCAGATTCTCTAAAACTCAATAAGGAGCTAGCTCTTAAAAATCTGACCTTGACTCAAAAGGCTTTGGCTATTAATCCTAATAACTCAAATCTTACTGAGAAAGAGAAGTCATATTTGGGCCAATACTTAAAAGTTGTTGAAGAATATGGTGATAAGTTGAAACAAAAGTCAAGAACCTTATAGTTGCAATAAGGTGACAGAAACACTAAATATTTTTTATGTAATTCAAGGAAGGAGAGATAGAAACAATATTATTTGTATTGAGACAAGGATGACAAATTGATAAATGATCAAGAAGAACTAAGAAGGATAGTAAGAAATCCTTTCCATGCAAAAATGGAGTTTTTAATCATTCGGCAAGTCTTTGTATTAGCTTGACTAATCAAATGGCAAGATCCATATGCCAGAATCAAATATCTAATCTTATTAGGGAAGTTACTAGTGATGAGATAAAAGAGGTCAGATCGG
>JAOQMP010000004.1:31698496-31718046 GCA_027563575.1 Erythroxylum pedicellare | reverse complement strand
TGATGAGATAAAAGAGGTCTTATTTTCATTTCACCCAAATAAGTCACTAGCTCCTAATGGTTTTAATGCTAGGTTTTTAAAAAGAAATGGAACTTATTATAAGCATCTGTGCTTACATTAGTATAGGAATTCTTCAAAAGTGGCAAATTGTTCACTGAATTAAACATGAATTACCTTACTCTAGTGCCTAAAATCCCTAATCCTTATAAGCTTAATGACTACAGACCAATTGCCTGTTATAATGTGGTATATAAGATCAGCTCGAAGATCCTCGCTAACAAAATAAAGGTTACTCTACCAAGCATAATCAATCCTAGTCAAGGGGCCTATGTTCCAGGTAGAAGTATTAGTGACAATATTACGCTTGCTCAAGAATTGTTCAAAGTCTACAATCAGAAAGTACAGGTCAAGAGTTGTGTATTCAAAATAGACTTCACCAAAACATATGACACAATGGAATGGGATTTTTTTATCAATTCACTCCATGCTTTTGGATATCCTAGCAAGTTCAGAAAATTGATACACTCTTTCATTTCTTCAGTTTCATTCTCAGTGTTAATGAATGGTGAACCTACACAGATCTATCAAGCTGCTAGGGGAGTTAAATAGGGTGATCCTTTATCTCTCTATCTATTCATTATTATTATAGAGCTACTTCAAAGAATGACACAGATGTGTATTGTTGAAAGCCCAAATTTCAAATATCCATTCCAGAGAACGCAACATCACTCAACTTTCTTTTCTTGATGATCTACTTATACTATTTGCTAATGATACTAATTCAATTGAGGTGATCTTAAATGCCTTGTTGAGATTTCAGGAAGTTTTAGGCCTGAAATACAATCCTTATAAAAATGTTGCTTATCTTTCTAAGCAAAGTAGAAATGTTTCTTCAAGACTAATAAATGATGCAGGTTTCTATATAAAACAATTACCTTTCACTTACTTGGGAATTCCAATTTCCACTAGGAAGAAATGTTTCTTCAAGATTAATAAGTGATGGAGGTTTCTATATAAAACAATTGCCTTTCACTTACTTGGAAATTCCAATTTCCACTAGGAAGTTAAAGGAAGCTAAATGGGCCTTTTATAGACAAAATGCATAAAAGAATCCCTAATTGGAGCAACATATTTTTGTCTTATAGAGGTAGGTTATAGCTAGCTAATTCCATTCTTAACAATCTACATGTTTATTGGTTGTCACATTTAGTTATTCCTAAAGGTGTTATCAAGAAAATTGACAGGAGTATCAAGGATTTCATATGGCACGGTTTGAATTCAAATGCTAAAAAGACTTCTAAGGTTAAATGGATTTTTATGTGTCTTCCCAAAGAATATGGTGGGTAAGGAATCAACTCCACCAAAATAATGAATAAGGTTTTATTAGCTAAGAGATTATGGAGAATCTGTTATGACAAAGAGAGTCTTTAGGTGAAATGGGTGCATATGTTTCATGTTGAAGAAGGAAGCATTTGGACAATCTTTCATAAATGGACTCATTCCTATACCTTTCAACAAATCTTACTTACTAAGCCATTTATTCATACTCAAATCAAGCACTTCACAAAGGATGGGAAGAGCACTAAATTTTGGTTTGATAACTAGCATTCACTTGGTCCTTTATGTTACACTTAGCATTTTCTGACTTTAAGAAGGGTAACCCTAAGAATACTAAGAAGCATAAAGTCATTAGCAATAAAAATTAGTTTTGGCCTTATTATACAAGTAGAAGAATTAGACCAATAGCTGATTGTATGCCAAACTACTTACCAGTTCAGACACGACAGGATCAATTTAGATGGATGTTGCACAATTCACACAAGTTCACAGCTAAGTCATACAAACATTTACTACTTGTACCACTTATCATATCTCCTCTTTACAAGCTAGTTTGGAGTCCTGGTACTTCTTTTTCCCATTCCTTGATTCTCTAGTAAGGCAGCAGGTCAAAAACTAGGAATTAGGGATATGATTAAATTTCATAGCTCAGACAAGTCTTGTCTAATATGTTCTAGTGTTGATGAGACTTTAGATCATATATTCTTCAATTGTTTTCATAAAAACTGCTTTGGAGGAAATTTCTTAGTTTATTTGAACTACAAGATAGGAATTTAAGCTAAGTAAAGTACTTGTCTTTAGAACAGGTTTTGCTATACTTGTCCACTTTATATGGAGGATGAGAAATACGAAGATATTTAGAAAAGTAGATCAATATGATAAATTCACACGGGTGGATTTCTTTCTCAAGTTCTGAATGACAATTTTGGCTAGTCCTCATCAACAACTCATTTATAATAGAATCAGGCAAAAAATTTGAATTTAGATAAGCCAATTATAATATTCTCACATTATTAGTTAGCTTATTTTGTACTTACTACAATTTTTGACATGACTTTCATTTCTCTTTGTAATTTCCACGATTATGAATGAATATTTTACTTAATTTCCAAAAGAAAATATCTTTCTACTACTCTTTGCTACCCAGTTGGCTTGTTTTAAAGACATGGTCCTATATAAACTGAACCAATAGGATCTTTTCGTTGTAGAATCCTAGTAAGTTAAAAGTGATCTCACTTGTCATTAGGACCTATTGTTATACATTTTAGAAATTGAAGAGTTAACTCTGTTAAATTTTCTATATATTTAGAATTTAGTTTGAATATTTTGAAAACTTTTTAATTCAATTTGAATGTTTAAAGACGTTAGAATCTTTTCTTTATTCTATTGTAAACATTGAAGTAAAATGCACTTTTAGCCTTAGGAGTATGTTAATTTATTGACACAATAGATCAACAAAAATTGTTCATTGCTAAGTTTGAACTGAACTATATTATCTTCCAATGTTTTACAGAAATGCAAATAATTGTAGCCCATATACATTGCCACTAATGGTCCTAACATTGTCACAAATAAAAACTAATTTTTAATCATAAAATGTATAAAATTAATTTTTGTAATTAAAATTTGTATTTATGATGTGTATTAAAAGTAATTTTTTCTTTCCTTTATTTATAAATTTGGTACTAGGTACCTACCATTCCATCTCATTTTAATGTCGCTTGGAAAATTAGTGAGGCAAAATTTCAAAGTAATCTGAAATTACAAGAGTCAGTAGTTTTCCTACCGTTTATGTGGCTGGACCAAGAATATTCTCAAGCACTATCATTAATGGGCTAAACAAAAACGGGAGTCCAAATAGATGGGTTACATAGGTTATCGATTGGCAAATGTTAGGATGTTAACTTAGGCCCAAAGTGATAGTTCAGGCTCCTTTAACTTTTACAAGGGTGAAGAATTTATATTTTCTGATTAAAAAGAAGAAGATAACTGTGTTAATTTTCTTTAGAAATCCATACTTAATTCTTTTAAAAGTAGTGCACAAATTAGTATAGTTTACCGAAGTAGGTATTTTAATTCTTTACAATAAGGAGATTATCTCCTTTCACTTCCACCATGGAATTATCGAAAGGTATTGACAATGCACATAATCAAAAGGGGAAAGGTAATTCATTGATTGATCAACTTGTTGACGATGCTTTATCATCTTCCTCATTCGCAACGCCTCCCAATTGTATGGTTCTTATTTTGAAACGCTCAAGTTTATGCGACAAATCCCCCAAAGGTCCTTCAACACCACGGGACGTCGAACTCGTCGACTCTGCCAACTTTAAATCCTTCAATTTGTCGCTTGGAATATGAAACTTCTCCAAGTTCACTTGGCTTCTCACGTTTTTCGGAAGTTTCTCATACAATTCCAAGATTGCACTCAGAAGTTCCTCAATCTTCTCTTCTGTGTCCGTAGCAGTTGCCTGCGAAAATCTCTCTTCAATGTTATAAGGATATGCAATTGGAGGAGACACCACAGGTTCCATATTATAGCTGTTAACAGGTCTCACGGGCTGAGGAAAACTAGTATCAGAGCACCTATTCAAATCGTGGCCTTGCATGATTTCTGAGCGTAGAAGAATTGCAGGAGCTTGGTGGGAATTAAGCGATAGATGATCAGTTCTCTTTCTTTGCGTGATCGTGGTCGTTCTGGATAAGTTGTGTTTAGGACCAAAAATGAACCGTCCCACATATATATAGGGAAGCAATATGTTGACAATTCAAAGTGGAATTATCGTACTCCTGACTTAAGACATCACGTTCAAATAAACTCAACCCAGAACACAGAGTCGTCGTAGGAAATATGTATTGACTAAATCCCAAGGCTGGGATTGACACTTTCCAAGTTCCATCCACGTGCATAGTAGACCATGTCTTACTTCTAACTAGCCGTCAATAAATCTGTGCTTGCCTAGGTTTTAATGCTTTATTATAGGATAAAGCTAATGAATGGCATAGCCATCACTGTCAGTATAGTTCGTGCGGTGTATATAATATTTATCGCATGCAGGCCGGCTCTGGGCAAAAGTAGGGTGGGTATGTGCTCGGGGCTCATCTTTATAAATAATAAGATAAGGTCTATTTTTATTTTTATAAAAATAAAATGAAACAAAATAGGCTTATTTTTGACCTCCTAAAGAACAACAAAAGGACCTATATTTTGTTTAATTTTATTCTATATAAAGGTCCAAGAAAGACAAAAATAGGAACTTTTTTATTTTGCACGGGATCTATAAAATATTAAGAACCGCCCTGATTGCATGTTGTATATTTTAGACAAAACCATGTAACTAATTTTTTGATAACTGTTCCCGCCATTTTGCTGGAGAGTGTAGCGTTAGCTTCTTGTATATAAAGACATTGGCAACAACAGAAGAGCATATAGAGCAATTCTTCTTATACAAAGGCTTTAGTTCTTGTTATTTTCTGTACCATATATTAAGCAGTAACGATTACATATATCGTAATCGTACATGGTATCAGAGTCATTCGGCTTACGTTACTCTCGTTGTCACTGTGAGCTTCTCCTCTGTTGTACTCTATTTATGCTGTAATTGTTGTAGCATTTCTATCAAGCGTTTCCGATGGCTGGAGTCAATGGGGGTGCAGAAACCAATCCAATTCAAACACATAAAGACAGGAATGATGGAGATCCACTACAGCTATACAAGGATTAGACCATCCAGGTATGATACTTGCATCATCTTCTCTCATCGGATAGAACTATCTCTCATGGTCTAGATCTATACGAATAACATTAGGAGCGAAGGAGAAATTAGGATTTATAAATGGTAAATTTCTTGTGCCCGAGGATAATAGCCCAGAATATGAACGGTGGTTAGAGGTGGACTTTATGGTAAGGTCTCAGATTTTGAATGTCATTTCGAATGAACCGGTTGAAGCCTTCATATATACAACAAGTACTGAGCAATTATGGGATGAGTTGGAAGAGAGATTTGGGGAAAGCAATGTCCCCATGATCTATCAAATCCACAGAGAGTTCAACTCGATCTCTCAAGGGATCATGAGCGTTACTTGTTATTACACTAAATGAAGAAACTATGGGATGAATTGAATTGTCTGATGCCAATTCCACAGCACATTTATGTTGCAGCTAAAACTATAATGGAGTTAAGTACAACAAATAGATTGGTTCAATTCTTAATAGGACTAAATGAGTCTTTCGATCATGTAAGAAACTAAATCATGTTGATGGAACCGATACCAAACATCAACAAGGCGTACTCAATGCTGCTAAGGGTTGAAAAAAAGAGAGAACTGCATGTGGTAATAGTAGATGTCACTGATCAAAGTGTTATGTTAACAAGAACATGTGAAAACTTCAAAAAAGGCAATGGGAATAGCATGAGGCCAAAGAAGGTAATTAGTGGCACAACAAGAAAAGGGAATCCAAGAAGAACAAATATTATGATTACTGTCATGCAGAAAGGCACCTAAGAGAAACCTGCTTTAAGCTACATGGTTACGCTAACTAGTTTAAAAAATTCAAGGAGTAGAAAAGGCATAATCAATCAAGATTGGTGGCAAATGTGGTCGGTACACCACTTCATGATATTGATGAGAATGAAGCCTGAAGAAAAACACCTAGTTTAACTGCAAAATTGACCAACGTTATACATCAAGAAGTGATGAAATTTTTAAAGGGAAAAGCTACTCCAGACAACCACCACATCAACTTACACAATTAGGAGACTTTGTAGGTACTATACTTAATCATGCATTTAATTCTCTTGCATCTATAGAACCTGGTACTTGGATTACTGATACGGGAGCTTCCAACCTAAGCCTATTTGACAGACCATTACCTTTAAAGGAACAAAACCCAATATACCTACTTGATGGATCTGTCAAGTTTGTTCACCACACTAGTGATATAATTTTGACTGATACCATATCGCTCACCATTGCGTTACATGTCCCTAGTTTTAAGTTCAACGTGTTATCTGTCCATAAACTCACAGACTCAGCCTAAATCAAAAAATTTTTATCCATGTTGTTGCCTGTTTCAGGATCTGATATTTGAAAAATGCTAGCAATTCATAAGTTGTAGGGAGTTTATATATGCTGGATAGATCTAGCTACTTGCAAAATACTATTTATTTCTTTGTACTTAAAGTCTTACAAATAAAATCTTCCGTTACAAGAAATGAATAACATGTAATTCTGCAACTAATACTTATACTCAAGACTCACATTTGTGGCATATCAGACTGGGACATGCTCCCCAATATGTTCTCAGACATATTTCAACTATTTCTAGTAATCCAGAGTCTTGCATACCATTACCCTGTGACATATGTCAAATATCAAAATAGTAGAGGGTCCTTTTCAATACAACCTCAACCACATCCAGCCATATCCTTGACCTTATACATATAGACTTAAGGGGACCGTATAAAACAACTTCCATTAATGTTGGCCATCATGTTTTGATAGTAGTAGATGATTGTAGCAAAGCCACTTGGACTTTCCTATTGCAATATAAAGCATAGACCTATAAAACACTTGCAAACTTCATCTCCCTAGTTGAAAATCAATTCCAAACCACTGTCAAAGTTGCTAGGAGTGACAATGGTAGAGAGTTTATCAACTCAAACTATGCCAGACTATTTCAAAACAAAGAAATATTACATAAAAAATCAAGTCCTTATTCTCCCCAATAGTATGGGTTCATTGAAAGAAAATATAAACACCTACAGATTGCTAGGTCCCTAATGTTCCAATCTAAGCTACTAAAGAAATTTTGGGGAGATTCCATTATTATAACTACTTACATTATCAATCACCTTCCTTCACCCTTATTTCACTAGAAATCACCTCATCAAATTCTATACAATAGCCTAAAAGAATACACAAACCTAAAACCATTTGGATGCTTATGCTTTGCTATAAACACTACTCCTCGTAAAGACAAATTTAGGCAAGAGCTTTTAAGTGCATTTACATAGGTTAAGTCACAGGTCAAAAATCCTTCAAACTATATGATAGGTTAAGTAACAGGTAAAAAATCCTTCAAACTATATGATCTCCATTCCCATAAGATTTTTGTATCCAGAGATGTCCTATTCTATGAGCAAATATTTCCTTTCCAAACTATACCTCACAATGACTCCACCATAACCACACTACTACCCCTTGTTTCTCACATTGATACTACTACCTTGCAATCAATTCTTGGATCACCCACCAATCTTACATATCCCAATCCTTACACTAACAACCAAAGTATTAAGAACACGTCCTCCATTATACCTCAAGCACTTAACCATAACCCACAGGCCAATGACCCAAACCATATATTAGATAAAACAACCTTTACATCATTAGGAAAGAGTTCTAGAATCAAAGCCAGATCTGTGCGGTTACTTGATTATGTCTCCAATGTAACTACACCTATTGCTACACTTTATTCAATACAGATTCTTGATTAAGGCAATTCACATCCTCCACCTACTTTTCCTTACGTTAATCCCCTATGTTTAAGCTCTTCATACATGTCGTTCCTAGCTATCATATCTTTTATCCGAGAACCCAGGAACTATAATCAAACAAAATTAAGTGTTGATTGGGTTAGGGCCATGCATCAATAATTAAAAGCCTTAGAGAAAAATCGTACATGGGAACTTACTACTTTACCTCCTAACAAAAGGCCCATAAGATGTAAATAGGTATATAAGGTAAAATTTAACCTTAATGGAAGCGTTGATAGGTAAAAAGCTAAATTAATTGCTAAGGGTTACAATCAAGTTAAGGGACTTGATTACAATGACAGTTTCTCTCTAATTACAAAACTTGTCACTGTAAGGCTTTTCCTTTCTATCGTTGCTACAAAAGGATGGGCCTTCACCAGATTGAAATCAATAATGCCTTCCTCTATAGCACCATTGATGAAGAGGTATTCATGCTCCCGAAGGATATCATAAAGCCAAGCCTGGAGAGATGTGTAAGCTAGTTAAATCTCTCTATGGCTTAAAGCAAGCCTCCAAGCAGTGGAGCAAAGAGTTCTTCGCTAAACTCCAAGGTTATGGCTTCAACTAGTCCAAAAATGATCATTGTCTTTTCACATTGCATACTAATTCTTATTTTCTAGCTTTAATTGTATATATAGATGACATTTTTATCACAGGCACCAATGAAGATTCCATACTTGCTATAAAATCTTTTCTACATGTCGAATTTACTATCAAAGACTTAGGGCTAGCTTGAGATTTTCTAGGGATAAAATTCACCATATCATCTACTGGAATCTACTTGAACAAAAGAAAATATGTCTCAAACATCCTTGATGACGCTAGACTGACGAGTGCTAAACCAGTATCTACTTCATTTCCCTCTT
The DNA here is from genome assembly GCA_027563575.1 of Erythroxylum pedicellare. Taxonomy (NCBI): domain Eukaryota; kingdom Viridiplantae; phylum Streptophyta; class Magnoliopsida; order Malpighiales; family Erythroxylaceae; genus Erythroxylum; species Erythroxylum pedicellare. Next base: position 31,709,303 of record JAOQMP010000004.1, on the reverse strand, counting down.
CTCTTTGGCTTATAGATTCTAAAGACATTCCTCACGCAAATCCTGCTCAATAATGATGCCTACTTAGCTACTTACTCTACCTCAATCTCACAAGACTCGACATTTCCTTTGTTGTTTGACAACTAAGTTTGCTTATGCATAATCCTCAAATGTCGTATTGGGAAGCTGCAGCACATGCCCTTAAATACTTAAAAGGATGGCCTGCCCAAGGTCTCTTTTTTCTAGCCACAATAATCTTCAACTACATGGATATTATGATGCAAAATGGGTCATTTGTCCATCTACACGTAAATCCATTACTGGCTATTGTATTTTCCTTAGCAACTCACTCATATCCTGGAAATCAAAGAAATAATCTACCATTTCGCATTCTTTAGTTGAAGTCGAATATAGAAGTATGGCCACCACAGTATGTGAACTACAATGGATCTCCTACTTACTCCAAGGCAACATTCCACCATGACTACCTATTGCACTGTTATATGACAATCAAGGTGCCTTACATGTTGCAACTAATCTAGTCTTCCATGAGCGAGCAAAACACATTAAAATCGACTGTCATTTAGTTCGCGATAAACTCCAATAAGGTTTCATCATAACTTAACATGTACATTTCAAGTTTCAGCTTGCAAACCTCTTTACAAAGAGTCTACCAGCCTTTACCTTTACACATCTTTCATCCAAGTTGGGCTTGGTAGATCTCCACCAATCTCCAATTTAAGCGGGGCTATAAACTTCTGTATAGTTCATATGGTGTATTTAATATTTATCACAGGTTGTATATTTTAGACAAAACCATGTAATTAATTTTTTTATAACTTTTCCCGCCATTTTGCTAGAGAGTGTAGAGTTAGCTTCTTGTATATAAAGACATCTACAACAATAAAAGAGCATATAAAGCAATTCTTCTTATACAAAGGCTTTAGTTCTTAATATTTTTGTACCAAATATTAAGAAGTAACGATTACAAATATTGTAATCATGCAATCACTTTTCAAAAGCATTCGTTTCATAAATAATTGCATTAATTTATCAATCCTAGTAGTCTTATCTTATAAGAGGTGAATCTTTCAATTTTAGTCTCTATAAACATATAAAAGAATTTGATAATTAAATAAAAATTTAAAATGGCATGAAAATAGTTAAACAATATTTCCTAGCATCAAAACTAATTCTAATGTAAATTAACGACATTTCTTGCTTTTCTTGGAGGAGATGTCTGTCTTCAACTAAAAGGTTAAAAGTCCATCCTCTATTGAGTTATCCTTTGTCCTGCTTAGAGAATATTTCCTCTCTCAAAATTGTCTAATTCACATATTAGAGAGATAAGACCCAATCATCAATCGTGGAGATTTGTGAACAATTAACTCCATTCCTAATAGTAGCAGCCCTTATTAAGAAAAAGAGAGCTTCTACCAAGGAAAGCTCAAAATTGGATCCCCCAAGATCTAGAACTTTAAGGAAAAAAGAGGGCTAAAAAATCGAATCCCCTAATAGCTCGAGGAAATACGATACAATCGTGAACATCCCGAAATCGATGTTTTACAGAATGAATTATCCTTCCTAAGCTAGTTTTATAACCTATTTAAAATATAGATTACTCTTTTTAATCTTATCCAGTATGGAAGAAAGGCCTAAGTCTCTTTCTTTTACTCTAGATAGAGATTTTGCTTATTCCTTTGTTATGAATTACGTCTAGCTTACTGGCACAAGATGTAATAAAACTAGATAAGAGAAAAAGGCTTAAAGGATAAAGCAACTAAAACTTCTCCAACTGTATCGGCTTAATAAAGAAAAGAGTCTCTCTTTACTTGATAGGTGATAGGAGTATTTCAAAGCCCTTCCTTAAAGGAGGGATTTAAGTTTAAGAATGAATAAATGAAAGATTAGAAGGGATAAAAGAAAGTTTGATTAGGCTTCTGGTATTCAAGTTAGCTTAGGATGGGGGGTTAGGACGCACATGTTGAATTAGATCCAGTAGTTCATGTAAGGCTGATTGTGTTTTCTTCTTTTATAAGGTGTGTCAGGTTTGTCGATAAATTCTTAATTAAGGATTTGTAACATGAGTTCATACCTAGAAAAGTCTTCACTACCTCTATTGATTTTTTGAACTCTTAAATAAAAAGAAAGATTCATAGTAAAAGGAGAAGGTTTGGATTCTCTACCTTTTACTAAGGAAGGAAAGATCTGCTTATCACGAAGACTTCCCCCAAGAAAAATGAAAGGAAAGCTTTCCATAGTGTTATAAGGAACAAAACATCAGTAATAAGCTTCTTAAACCCCCACTAGGTTTTTTCATTTTACCATTATGAGGGTTAGGATTGAACATTGATCTAGTGCACCTACCTGAAAGTGGTTACACACATTCTTCTTTTTCCTATTGCTTACCTCGAAAAACCCCTCTTCAAATTCTTTATGTTTTTTCGTAACTGCAGTTATCTCTTGCTATATAAGGTAAATTGCAATGTGAGTGTTGTTCATGAGTTGTAAAATGAACAACTTTCTTCCCTTTTTTTCAAAAATGTATTTCTTTACTCCACTTCTTGACTTCATTGAGTTTTCTTCTTTAGCAAAAGCACTAAATAAATTGATTAGTGTAAAAAAAGAAACTGAAAAAATTCACATTTCTTTTTTACTATAGACAGTGGTCATTGTTTACAAATGCTATTGCATTATTTTCCCTTCCTTTTTTAATCTTATTTATATTCTAAATAGATTCTTTCTTAAAATGACCATATTGGTTTAATCAAATCCAATTATAATGCCTTAAAAATCTCTTGATATACACAATATACTAATGGGTTATAAGGGTTTTTATACAAGGAAAGCCACTTGATATTGGTTAAAATTCGTGCGAAGATAGTGATCTATATAGGATGAATTCTTCAGCAACTGAGCCAACAGTAAAAGTTTCTCTCCAAGGGTCCGAGGGGTATTAATCAATCAATGAAAAGGAGGAAGTAGTTTTGCTTTCCTTCTCGAGAGTTGGTTTGGAGTTTACCTAGTACCAGGAATTGAACACATATTGATCCACTGAAAGATCTGTTGTCAAATTTCACTTGCGAGTTGAAAACATATTGATCCACTGAAAGATCTACTGCCAAACTTGACTTGCTCCACACTGGCTACATCTTGGTATTTCATTGATCTTCTTTTTGATTCATTTTGGAATAAAAGCCTTCGATTCAACGGTACCATAAAATTCATTTGGATCCATTTTAGTTTCCAATTAAACAAAATATAAGGAACTCTTCATTTAAATAGTTAATATGATGAGTCAATTCTCAATACAATGTTGTTATTCCTTCGACGATCTTTCTTCTAATGTCTCCCTCCTAGTGGAATGGAATATCCCAACTATTCTCTATCCAATTTTGGAATGGATCATGAAATTTTATTTATGAGATGCCTTTTAAAAAAAGCCAATTATAGAAGCAGTTGGAAAGGAATGAGAGTATTCATATGATATAAAGATTATTTAGAGCTAAGGATAGATCATCGAATCTATTACTATTTTACTTTCGTTTAAGATGCCTTAAATCTCTTTCTCATTCAACTGGGAGTAGGCGGTTCTCTATAAAATGGATGTTGAATTATCAAAAAGATGATAAGAAGGCAATGATTACTACTATTCAAGCAAGGGCATACGATTTAAAGACAAGGCTTTTTGAATCAAAAAGCGGATATAAGAGTGACTATAGCTTGGAATTTCTCTGTACTTTTATAGGTGGGTAGAGATGCCAATGGGCCGGGCTGGGCCGGGTCAGCCTGTGGCTCAGCCCACCACAATTTTGAAAAAAACTTTAAAAACATCATCATTTTTGAAGTAATGTCTGGCCATGAGCCAAGGTCGGGTCAACATGGGTTAAAATCGGGCCAGCTTGGGCCTTTGTTGACATCCCTAGAGGTGGTTGGGGCAAAACTCATTTCAATGAGACTCTGATATACCCAAACTAAGTCCAGTCCTATTAGAGATGGAGGTGAATCAAGCAACTTTTACAGATGATTGAGATAAGAATGACGAACCACTAATAGCATTTGCAACGCTTCTTTCAAATTCATATACAAAGGAGTGGATGGTATCATTTTTCTTTCCATTTCAACTCATCAACCTGAACAACATTAACAAGCTCCTTGATTGATTATTCTAAAACCTTATAAAATGGGTTCACACCATGATAGGAAACAAGCTCTTTGCTTCCCACATATGGCTTCCATTGGGGTGTTTGGTGAATAATATGTCAAGTTTGCTTCAACTTCACTCATTAAGGATTGAGGAATTAAAACCCTTGTAAAATTTGTATTGACCTAAAATTAGTAACTAAACTATACAATCAAAAGTGAAAAATTCGATAGAAGCGGATAAAGAACTCTCTTTATCCACCTTCAAGCTTTGAAGAAAGGCTTTGTATTATAAGGAGACGGGCTAGGAAAGAAAGCAAGGGACACATCAGTAAACACATAATAGTTAGTTATTTAAGATAAGCGACATTAATTCTTTTCCTTAAGGAAATTAACATCTCTTATCATCTAAAAGGCTTTATGATAAAAAAAGGTCCTTAAAAAGTACTTAAAGAAAGATGCTTCTATTGCTCTTTCATCTTTACTTGAAAAAACTTCTTGAAACTCAAATTGTTGAAGATTGTTTTTCCATCTTTGCTTACTTGATTCTATGAAGGACTACTATATACTCTATTTATGTTTCCAATCTTCTTTTTAGTAATATTGCAAACCTTATAATCGAGCCCTACATATGTCCACTTTCCTTACCTTAAATCTTACTTCTCCATAGGCTTCCACTAATTATGACTAGGAAACTACCTTATTTCACTCACTTGAAGGCTGCCGGCAGGAAGAGAGATTACTACAGGTAGACAGAAAACTACTTTAACTTAAAATCCTGAGGCTGTTAGTTTAGCATCACTTTTACACCCTTTCAAAAGCAATTGGACTAGATAATGCCCTTATGACTTCAACCGATGGGAAGGCTAGACCAACAAGAATAATATAGAATGGTAACATAAAATTCCCCTGTTTTAGTAAGTCAAATGAGTCATAATCTACTAGGCCTCGCCTCTTAGGTCTTATGTTTTGTATTCTATAAATTTGGTAGAAAGGGGAGTCCTTATATGGATAAAATCTAGTCACTTGAACCCATATGGAACAAGAGAAATCCATATTTCATTATTACAGTGAAAGTGGTTCTATAATCTAATAAAATAAAATGGGCATAATTCTCCCACTTAGAAAGTGTATAATTTAGTAGTTCTGTTAACTAAAATTGAAAATGACGACTTTTTCGAAAGTGCTTTTTTATTTTCTATTTGCAAAGGAATTGTGCTAATTAAAAATTTTTATTTGATAATGAAAAGAAAAATGGCCTTTGGTTTCCTGCTATGTAAGTTAAGGTTAAAAACTTATTTGTGACTTAGAAAGACCCTTCCCTTCTATTCTCTATTCCAATTTATGAAATGCTTAACAATATGATAAATAAAAAATATCCTAAACTTTTATCAATTCTTTACTAAAATAGAATATGTCAATTAAAGAAAAATTATATTAATTGATCACTGCAACTCTTTTTAAGAGAAAATGAACAGACTTGAACTATATATGCTAGCTTACCTTATTTTACTTATATGTCTTCTTTCCACCTCATCAAGTGGTACCTAGGTATAGCATGTCTTGTCAATAAACTATACATTGAATGCCATAGGAAGAGCATAGGGGATAAGAAAAAAGATTGGGCTTGAAGGCATACATTGCGTAAAATAAAGGTGGGGAAAACAATGCTATACACTTTCCTAACTTGGCTAATTAAATTTTCATGAGGATAGGTGTACAAACTTGTCGCCCTTGTGTCAAATCTCCATTTTTCATAGTTTCAACTTAAATTGAATCCAAACCTAATTGAAGCAAAAGAGCTACCTTCTTTTTCCACTTTGCAATGGAGTTCCTAATGTGCCTTTCATTTGAAAACGAATCTACGATGTCATTTTAAGTCCTTTCTTAAGTCAGATTCTTTCAAAGTAAATCAAAGAGCTGCCTCTTCTTTCAAAAGAATCATTGCATGAAATGCTTCTTTTATTTTTGGATTCCTCTTTTTCACTCCTTATCAACAAGAAAGGAATAAATCCCAATCTTTAAAGCAAATTCAATAGCTAAGGTTAGTAATATGCCATTAATAGCGAAAACAGAAAGGATTACAACTATTATGAGAAGATCTATCTTTCCTTATTATATTTCTAGCTCTTAAAAATTTCCAGTCAGAGTCACAAAGAGCCCTCCTCGATGCACGCAGTGACACCACTTAAGAGAGCAAGGGATGATTGAACTATTACAAAATTGTTTACAAGGATAAAAGTAATTACTGATTTAATCATAACAGTACTTTCACATATAATTTCACTCTAAGAATGAGTATTCATCCTAAAGCTAGGCAACTAAATTCAAGCAGGATTGGATAAAGTTCCCTTTCTAGCGACGGTTCTTGAATCAAGTATAAGTGGTACTTTTGATTCAATTCCACCAAACCTGGAAACCATTCTATATGAGCTTACATTCGAGTCTTGTTCTTCATATATGATGTCACTTCTTCCCCTACTTTTAGTAAAGTTTCTAAATGAGAATATCTGGCATTTATAAAAATATCATCTCTTAGGAATTTATCAAGTAAGAAAAATGTGTAGTTTCTTCTCAACTAGTAGCACCGATAACTAAAATAATCTTTAAATTACTTCTATAAGACCAAAAGCTCCTAATGGAATAATTACCGAATTTGAATGTTATTTAACTAAGACTTCTCTTCTCTTTGTGCCATTTTCCCCTTCTGTTATTGCTATTGATTCCATTTTATCAAACCAATAATAAGGAAAGATCCAAACAATACCACTTCTTTGACTAAAACAACATATTCTATTTCCGAGACACCTTCTTTTAGGCTATTCAGTATCTAGCATTTTAGGTGCCATCACGTCATCGAGATCTTCAGAGTGGTAGGGACTCCGACTACCTTTTCCCATATTAAGAGAAGAGGTAATAGGCTTAGTAAGACCCGAACCTACAATATCATCTTTATAAAAATGTGAATTTCAACCAATTAAACTATAAGCCTCTAAGGATCTCTACATACAAGTCCTTCACTTTGGAAAGAGCAGATGAAAAAATCAAGAAAGGGGAGGCCATTGCTCTATCTGCTTCTTCCTTTTCCCAGGTTTTGCTCAAATATGTGCACTCTGTGAGTTTATTATACAATATCTGGTTTGATAAGACCAGGAATGAATAATTAGAGAAAAATGTTTATCTTATTGTTTAATAATATATCTATTTTTATATCTATTATTAAATACAAAACAGGCAAAAAAATATAATAGAACTAAAGAATTAAAGAAAACGGCCCTTTCACGACTCAAATTGACAGTACATTTTTTGGCTCATAATGACTTAAATAAGTAAATGTTCTCTATTTGCTTACAATGCTGGTTGTTTGCCTTTAGCTAAAATTAAAAGTAAAACTTTATTCCCCACTTCATTTTGAATTACATAAGAAAAAATACATAAGAAGTAAAAAAGAAAATTTTGGTTACGACAATCATAGGTTAGTCCAACTACTTACTTTACTACACCTATAGGAAAAATAAATCTACATGAGAGAAGTGTTCAATAGGGGGCTATCTTGAGTTGTTAAAGAGTGCTAGCCAGCTAACTTCTTTCCATTAGGTGTAAAATAGTGTGTTTCTTGCCTTGGACTAGTGGGCTGTACAAGTCAGAGTTTATTATGACTTTCTTTTTTTACTCCATGAACAAAGGAGCCACGTTATTCAATGAGGTCGAAGAGGGATGTGGGGATTGCAACTATATAACAGCTACAAAGGTAGCCAGCCATAACCTAAACCCTAATATTGGCCTGACAGTAGAAATGAAAACACAAGTCTATAGATAGGAGACCAAAATCGAAGCTAATTTCCACTCTCTCTGTGATGAAAGTGTAACTGATATCACCATCGTAGCAACTAAGAAAGTCTTTAAACTGACTAGATTCGATTCAAGTGACCCAACCCACAAACTTTCACCTCATGAATAGTTATATAAATAATTTCATCCGAGTGTGCTTTCCATGAAAGTCAGCCAGTGTACCAAGTCCTTGAAATTTGTCAATCTTAGTAGGCCTATATTAAGGCCTAAATGGGCTAGCATCTAACTTAAACTTAAAAGGCAACCCTCCCTTTGAGGCCTAGGAATTTGTCCATGGTGCTAACTAGTATTAGTGATATTCCTTCTTGTCTTCCCTTAGCCCTTATACAATACCAGGCCTTTTAAAAGCCACTTGGCATAGAAAAAATAATGATTAATGCTTCTAAATCAACTAAAAAAAGCTTCTATCATGAATGATATTTAATGCAGAAAAAAACCTTCACACCTTAAATAGCTTAATAAACATTAATCAACATATAAATGCACTTTCTCCTATATTATATATCTCTAAAATGAGAGTTCCTAACAAATAAGAAGTCCCAAACACTAAGATTTTGACTACTGTGGAGCTTAATTCCTCAACAAAATGTATTGTTCAACTAAGTTCCTGAGGCTTACCTAAATAAGTTTTCAAGTTGTCCTTTAGGAAACAAAAGAAGCCTATCCAGTCCTATTTCTATCCCTCCGTGAACAAGTTAGAGTCTTAAGGCAAGTTAGCCTATTTCTACATTTACTGGGGATTTCCTGTCTATCTCATTAACCTTTTATTATTTATTACATCCTTAGGGATCTTAGGCTAGAAAGAGGATCTATGAATCATCTAGTCAAGATTGTTTTTCTTTTCTTGCAGAAAAAATGGAGTACCTTAAGCTATTCTCGTTGGCTAGGTTAAAGCAACAACTTTCACTTTCAAAGGAATAGGTAGGTGAAAGGTTTGGTCTATATACCTTATGTAAGCTGTTTTTCCTCTAAGCTCTCCTCTCAACAAATTTGCCTTTTTCCTCATCATCTGAATAATTAAATTCGGAAAGTTAATTTTCCTTCCTTCTGCCAAATGCCAAAGAATTTCCTTATCCAATGATGTAATATGATTGTTACTGGCTTTCTTAGGATAAATTACTCTATTAATAGCAAAATGTAACAACTGATAATTCAGTGGCAAATCCATTGCCTCATAAGGTGTGGAATGATCAATACACAATCTGCCAAGTAATTCATCGCCTTTCTCTTCTGTATAACCAAAATTTTCTTCTGTATCACCATCCTCATGTCTCAAAATATTCGAATCCAAACAGGATGATCTAGGCCTAATTCCTCCTTTAGGCAACTGAAACCAAATATATAAATTTTCTTCACATATAAAAATTTCTTTTCCTTGAACACTTGACTTCAAAGTAACTCCACTATCAACATTACTTCTAGACACATCTAGATTGGCATAAAATTCTCTAACCAAGTCTTCATAAATATCAGCTGTAAAACCCAAAAATGCTCTCAAGCCAAGATTCGTGATTTCATCAAATAAATCCTTGTACTCACTATGATCAAGCTCAACCCAATCAAACCTCATAGAAGGAATTAAAACTTCAGTTTTTAATACCTTATAGTATAGATTTTGAGCCTCCCTAGAGATAAACCTTGGTTCAACCTCTTCATTCTCACGTTCAACTCCGCCCCGTGAAGAAGACCCTCGAACACGTGGTCGTTGTGGTGTGGTTTCTCCTTGCTTTCCTTTCCCAGTAGCTTTCTTTGGACCCATTTTGAAAGATTTGAGAGATTTGGGAAGAGAAAGATTGATTTCGAAGGTTAGTGTTTTTGGGGTACCGAAAAAGAGATTTCTGAAGAAGAAGAGTTGATTTGTTGAATTGATGCGTGGATTTTGTGTTTTCGTGAGAGGATTGAAGATGGGTATTGTGGATTTGAAGAAATCTAAAGAGATTAGTCGACTAGGAAGAAGAAATTTTGAAGGATGGAGAAGAGGACTTTTCAGAGAAGTTGGGATATTTTGGGTTTTTAAAACACCCGTGATGAGCTATAGTCGACTGGTTAGATGATAGTTGACTTGTCTAGGAAAAATACGTGTATTAGTCGACCAACAGGGTTCTAGTCGACTGAAAAGAAAATTTGAAAAGTGGGACAATCAGGTATTGTAGTCGACTGACACAAAAATAGTCGACTAGTCGAAGACTATTAGTCGACTATGGCTGTAATACTCGACTAGAAACACTTAATCAATTTATCCTAATGCAATAGTCAGCAAGCTAATCAAAAATTTCATGACGAAAACCTCAACATCATTCAAATTAGACTCCAATTAGTCGACTGGAATATGTTCAGAAAAAAATCACTTTATAATCTAAATATAGAACATGTGATTTATTCTCCGATGGTATTGCAAATTTGCCTACTAATTTGACCATTTCTCTGTGCAAATGTATGCAGATAATTACAATCAACCAATAGAATTCAAATCACACATACCAAGTTTCAATTTAATGTTTACAAACACATCCTCTTTAAGAGGTCTAGTAAATATATCAGCCAATTGATCACTAGAGGAAACATGTTTCAAACAAATCTCACCTTTCAAACAATGATCACGTATGAAATGATGTCTAATCTCAATATGTTTTGTTCTACTATGCAAAATTGGATTTTTACTCAAACAAATTGCACTTGTATTATCACAATAGATTGGAATATTTTTAACAACAATACCATAATCAAGTAATTGATGCTTAAGCCAAAGAACTTGGGCACATGCACTTCCAGCTGCTACATATTCAGATTCAGCAGTAGAAATAGCTACACTAACTTGTTTTTTACTAGCCCA